>JABAJU010000049.1:0-133967 GCA_018220975.1 Tephrocybe sp. 9980TJB
CCTATTCTCTTGGTGCAGGTTTGGGTAGTCATGTGACTTACCAGTCATGTGACCATCCAAACAGTACCAAACAAGTTCGTTTTTGGCCCTTTCTGGCATAGGGAATCCTCAGACTTATTCTCTTTGGATTTCCCTCTGCCAGGTGAGTAGCTACCTCTCTACCTATACATACATACTCAATAAACTTTGGATTTTCCTCTGCCAGCTGTGTGACTGTTCCACAGCCCCCAGAGGTTGCCCTTACAGCTAAGCTTACACAATGTGACAAGCAGGCCATTATTCAAAAAATCTCAACTGGAACACTTGATACAGCTGTCCAGGCCACATATTTCATCAACAACATCATTTCCCAACCTGTCCACCCTCAGACAGTTAGAAATATGCTGAAAGAGGAAGGTTTTAGGTCTGCTACAAAGAGAAAAGTTCCTATGCTCAAAATCATACATCAGCAACAATGACTCAAGTGGGCCAGGGAGCATGAAAACTGGACAGTGGAGGACTTTAAAAGGGTGTTGTGGACAGATGAGACAAAAATCAACAGGATTGGGTCAGATGGGAAGGCATATGTGTAGAAGCAACAGGGAGAACCTATTTCAGACAGGACAACAACACCTACTGTGAAGCATGGAGGAGGGAATAACCTTATGATATGGGGCTGTATGGGCTGGAATGGGGTAGGAATGCTTGTAGAGGTGCAGGAGAAGATGGATGCAGAGCAGTACTGTGAAATCCTGGAGGAGGGGGCAGTAGAGAGCTTTGAGAAGTTAGAGATGGAGGAGGGTGTCTGCTACTTTCAACAGGACAATGACCTCAAACACACTTCTAGGAGGGCCAAAAAGTAGATGGAGGACAATAACTTCCAGGTAATGTGGTGGCCAGCTCAATCACCTGATCTTAACCCTATTGAACACCTCTGGGAACACCTCAAAGATTGTCTCAAGGAATACTCAACACCCCCTAGTGGTGTGCATGAATTGTGAGAGAGAATAGTGGAAGAGTGGAATGCAATTCCCCCAGAGGTGTGCCAAAGGCTAATAGAAAGCATGCCTAGGAGGATACAAGCAGTTATCAAGGCAAAAGAAGGACATACAAAGTACTAGATACCAAAATTATAGCTGCTCAAAAAACTGTCCCAATGAGTGGATATTTTAAATTCGCTATTGTTCAATCAATTTTGATTGGAGTCACATGACCATAGACTCAAATTGTAGCCAAGATGCCATAGTATTTTACATGATTTATTCAATATTTTTGCCTTTACTAATCTTTCATGCCAAGTCTATCTTTCAAAAAGTATGAAACATTGGGACAGTTTTTTGAGCCACTGTATCACTTTCGTCTCTCGTCCACTCCCTGATGAAGTGCATGCCTCACATACCCAATTCCTTGGCCTTATCTCACAGCTGATACATTAATATAAATATTGACATTAGTTCTAGGCTTTTCAAATCTGTAAAGCACGCACATCTTTTCCATAGCCTCCACTAGATGTTGAAGCTTTCCCTTCACAAGACCAAGGAGAATATGTCACTTGAGGACAAAGTATGCAACATACTTGACAAAGCCATCCATTTCAAGGTATCTCCTTCTAATGATCTGTGTAAAATCCTGCTCACATCCCCACACCAAAACCTTTTTAAACGCTCCATTCAATACCTTCTCCTACAGATCATCTCCTGTTGTTGCAGGATCAACTGTATTTGCAGGCTCAACTGAAAACCAGGCAAGCATGTCCTCATGTGTTGCCTCTGGTACAGATTGTGGAAGGTCCATTGCCAGTTTTCGAAGATTATCAATGAAGTGAGTTGCTGCTCCCAGTGTGTGCTGTGATTTGGCTGACAGTTGCGAAGGCTTTGTGATTGCCATGATCAAGTTCAATGGCTTCACAAGAGAAGGAATAGGTACAGGCTTGGGCTTCATGAAGGCTAGTAGATGTAGATCTATCCTTTGCCTTGGTCTTGCTTCATTTCTCAGCTGTTTCTTTGCAGACTTTCGAGCCTCAATGACACTTTTCAAGGGTATGCAAGCCTGCTGTTCCACAGTTGACTCATGTACCAGAGTCTGGACAGGTTGTATATCTATCAGCATCTAGTATTGCATCCTATACAACAATAAGTACAGATAATCTATTTCTGAGAAGCATCTCACCATTTGAGACATTTGTGTGGCTGTTGGTGAATGTTGAGTGTCGGACATCGGAGTCCACAAACATTTGTTTTGCTATTACAAAACATGGCTTTCTCAACTAATAATATATTACAGTGCTGTATGACTATTAAAACAATGTAGACCTAGGCTTTCAAGCCATTCTGAGGCTGTTTTGGCACTATTTTGAGGGTACTTCCAAATATTTTTTTTGCCTTCGGCGGTTGGACTAACCAACCAGCCCGGGGTGTCGGAGTTTTAATCCAGTGCCCCCTTGATATAACTTGAAAATTTTGCTAACAATACAATGGACACTATTCTTGCGCTACTGATCACATAGTCTTCTCTCCATAAGGTCAAGTGTTTAATTTGCTGTGTAGGAAATAAAAATTGGAACCGGGCGCGCCAGATATCAGTTCCTGTCCCTGGATGTGTTAAGCGCGTCGCTTGAGGTTGAGGACATGGACGCAAATGGCAAAGGCATCAATTTTCGGATCAATTTTCGAACAATCTGCTGGGTGAATAACTTTCACTGAGGGAAGACTGGCGTTCTCGCTTTCGAGAATCTGAGTAACAAATAAGTGATCAGGATATAGTAGCAAACCTTGTGGGTGCTCGCCCCTGATAATTGAACACACTTTGAGCATTGATTTGATTCCCGGCAATATTGGAAATGTTGTTGTTACGTATTTCCATGTTCTGGCTATTCTTTAACATGCCAATATTGGAGTAAAGGAATGTGGAATGAGGGCAATGTGGTGGTAGATGCGAGACTGTCGACGACGCCAATCACTTTCTCACAGTCTTTTATCATGGTGTCCATCGTATCACAAGAAACTCCCGCATGATCTTCAAGCTCCAAGTTTCACAAAGACAGTGGCAACCCCTCATGATGTACCCATCATCGGTACCCCCGTTGCACTGTGTTGCCACGTCAATCATCTCCACTATCTTCATGATGACCCCTCCTAATTGCCTCATCAATCCCCTTCGTTCACCCAGCCTAGGCCTAACCACACACTCTATATGGTAGTACGCCTTGGATCATCGGATAAGGACGAAGGCGCATAGGTCATTTCAAGTCAACGCGGTGCATAACTAGTTGTCACATTTCCGTTGTATTTACTACATTATTCTGTTCAATTCAGTCCTAATGTGCAAGTACTAGAAAACTGTTTGAGAACCAGGTGACATGTTTCGTGATGCCTGTTTCCTTCAGAAACAGCTTCGGCTGCCAGTAGTCGTTGTGACTGCGTATCACATGGGTTGCCATCCTCTGAACGAAAAGTCTTCACAAGATTAACGAAATAGTCCTAAAGCTTTCATTAGATCCTAGGCCAGTGAAGATAATCGCTGGGCCATCGCATAGGGAATTCTTAACTGAAGTCTTGCATTCGGACCGCAATCAACTGCCAGCAGTGGGACTAGGCTCTCTAGACTGTACCAGAATCTGCTCTGTCTCTCGATATAGCTCTTCGGATTATCTCATCCTAATACCATTTTTGTATGTTGTGGGTACAGGAGCACATGGAGCCCAAGTCTCTGGTTTAGTAGATGTCTTCACCTCTGAATCTATCCTAGTCTTGTTTGAAGACTCTCTGCCCTCGACCGCAGTCGTTCTTTTGTAAAGGTCTCTTCACTCCAGATAACTGTTCCAACAATGATGACCAGCACGAAAGGCGACGCCCGAGACACTGTGATTTATGGCTGAGACCGTCAACGAGAAAATAACATCGGGAGCTCGAGTTTGAAACGGTTCTGCTTCGACAGCCATTGAATACCATTATTAATATTTTGAGCAGAGTTTGTTTTCATCGCGCCACGCTCCAGGAAATACCATGACAACAACAAAACCAAATGGACACACCCACAACATTGCAGGCATGATGACACGAATAGTGTGTACGTGAACAAGCGCGTGCGCCGCGCACGGCTCGACTATAACCAAACCCTCTCAGCAAACACCCCATTCGCGATTGGCTCCAGTGGCGTATTTAGCCCAATTCGGCGCAACCCAACCTGCAATCCAGGTTTCACGTGGGAAAAATCTTCCGAAAGTCGTGAATCTCAGCCATTTGGACGAGAAACCTGAGGTTCTTGCGCGATTCTTGGTGGTTTGCTTGGAACGCGTGTGGTTTACACTTGCCGCAGTGAAAGGAACGTGAATGATTAGGTGTATGTTCCCCCGCCTGTGGGATAAGCCTTGCGGTGCCAATAGGCGTCGTGAGTACAGTCGTGCTCCGTGTCGTGCTTCGGCTGCTTAAGTTGTTCCTAAGATATCTCCACGCGCTTCCTAGCTGTTCGAATTTTGGGGTCCCTGGTTGGCATCAACTTTGCCCTGGGTTTCCTCTGTTGTAGTCATCAAGTTCGCCAAGTCGCAGCTTAATTATAATAGAAATGAATGAGGACCGGTTCAATCGGGTAATTCTCATCCACTGCCATCCCTAAGATCGTCTGTTAGATAGGCTGGTAAAATCTTACTGATCTTATGAACAGATAGGGTTGAAAGCAGACTTGACACTCACCCTTTATTTTACTTACCATCACGCTCATAAGTCCTTGAGGGTACTGCACCCCTAGTGTGTGACCATAATGCTTCGGATAAGACGCATTCCGAGTCACTAAGCCTTACGGCAAGGATGTAAGCGTTGTCGGGTATTTCGGGAAACAGACACTCGGTGTGGGAAGAGTGAGGGTGAATGGAAGTCTCTCACCCCCTTCGAACACTTCTCCAAAGCCTTTTAGACCTGCCGATCCAACAGAAGCCAGGAGATGACGAGTGTGGAGTCTATGCCAGTGGAAAAGTAGAAGCAGATCGACGGTGCAGGTCTGAAATTAGATAAGGTCGAGGTGATGAGAGGGCTTGGGAAGCTTAACACTCACCAGCACTCCTCAAGTTCAAGATCGCTCGAATCAGGGTGCATCAAATAGGCGACGGTATTCAAAAACCTGATTTTTGACTCCTTTTTTCCACGTTGAAATTAGCGTGATGGTGGGAGGCAGCCTCATGGCTGGGGTCGTGCACCGCACAAGTTCTTGCGGAAAAAGTGGTCGGACTTACACAACCCCTCTGAAGGATCTAAAGCTGTATTTGATCTCCCACTCTCCCCAGCATGAGCGCTGATCGATTGGATTAACCGAAGGATACTTTGGCTCTGGTGTCAGTATAGCCCACACGATGGGTTGCGCCTAAACGTTAGTATTGCGGAGCATTGCTCGCCGCGTGGCGTTGTGATAGGGGTGCCTCTCTCCAACTGAGCAGTCCTGAGGAGAAAGATTTGAAAATATGCATATGAAACGGCGAAATGGGGGAGAGAGGGGGGGGGCTTAAACAAATGAACTAGGGCTGTTTTATCCTCATTTAACTTCCATTTCATAGCCAATTTCCGAGATATGAGCGTATATTTATTTCCAATACCCTGGTGGTGTTAACCGGGCCTAGAGAAAGATGCATGGCATGCGTGTTGTTGCGTGACAAGGGTGTGACTGCGTGCATTGTTGCTTGCGCAAGCATGCACGCAACTATGCGCAACGCGTGAGCCGCGGGTCTTTGAGTTGAAATAATGTGAATTTAGGAGAGAAAGAGCCAGGAATACTTGTTATTTAATTAGGATCTCTCCAGTGCAGTGGCTTTATTGAATTTCCCCCTTCTAGGCGCCTAGATAACCCCTAACGAACTACTTAACGTATGGCAATGCACAAGCGTTTATTTTTATTTATATCGTGATCAACACCTTAAAATATACTGATGAGTGTGATGAAATGAACTATGCTGCTTAAAAAATATCTTTTCCTCGTACCAGTGCTACTACCACCTGCGGCTCAATAGGTGACAGTGGTCACGGTTCCAATAATTAAGTCGGATACCTTTTTGCAGATGCCACAGCCACACTCCTCAATGCATGAAAATAAAGTTTTCTTAGATTATGTTCGTTCAGATCCTTCAAATTCACCATTTTGTCACTCGCGGTTTCAGTGGCAACTTTGTAGGGTTGCGTGTATTACTGTCACGCTTGCGTGCCAATTGTGACTACTTGCGTTACCTTGCGTGGCATTGCGTGCAGTTTGCGTGACCAGTTGCGTGATGGGACAAAAGTTAAGTACCTTTTTTCCGAATTCTTAGACACGAGAACCCGTATACATACATCGTTAAAATAACTCTCTAAACAGCTGATATATGATATAAATAATTCTGAAAAGAAACTCACTTGAAACAAGGTGAAGTAGTACTGCACGCGACTGCACACAGCCATGCAACGGCACGCAATGCCACGCAAGCCACCCAAATGTTCCTGTGCCCGTGTTAACCTGCTGATTTAAAGTGATCACTTTCAATGACAGAAGTACGACAATTATTAAGAAATTTAACGTTACATTTTGGCGTCTCAGTGTTTCACTGAATATAGAGATCGATAAAATTACAGCACTGCTTCATACAGAAGTAGCACGCACACCTTACCTCCGATGTCAGAGCAAGGTATTCATTCAAAGTCGACAAGGAGTAAGAAAACTGTAGTTTTTGACATTGATCTAACACCCGATTTAGAACGCTCGTCCAGGAAATATGTGGCCAAAATGAAACTGCTAGCTGAATACTTTTGTCGTAGGTGGCTGGCTGTACTTGGTACAGCTTTCAAGCTGTCCCGATCGGCAGTCACGGGGCTTCATGTAATCGACTCCAATACCGGAATTGACATGTCCCGAAGACCAATAGTATTGCATTTTCATGCGGTCTTGTGCCATATCACCTGTTCATTGTAGGGTCATTCGCCGATTTTCATTGTTTGGAAGGAAGATTGCTAGAATAGCTTAACCCTAACATTTAACGCTTATCTAATAAAGCACTTGACTTACCTTGATTTCCTTATAAAGGTCCACTCATATGCTTCGTCCAGCATTTTGCGGATTTCGGCCTCTGTTTCACCATCCACGCTTCGTTTCCCTCTTGTCTCGTTCTTTAACATCCGCTACGATGAGCTCGATGCCCTGGACACCTAATGCGTACCCCCCGACTCGTCGTTCAGACCATGTTGACCTTTATAAAAGTGCTCTCAGGGGTGAGGTTCGCGTGCCAGATCCATACCAGTGGCTAGAGGACGACTCCAAAGATACGGATAACTGGACTACTTCTCAAGAGGTATTCACGAGGGATTATCTAGACAAGAACTCCGATAGACAGAGACTAGAGGATGCTTTCCGTTCAAGCATGGACTATGCCAAGGTGCTGGAGGCTCGTTTTATTGGTTGTATTCACTAGTTAAATTTGCTAGTTCTCCTCACCAATACTCTACGACGACGGCCGCTGGTACTGGTTTTATAATAGTGGGCTCCAGCCTCAGTCGGGTGAGTCACTGATTTGAAACCTCGGAACACGATCTGAAGTACATTTATGCAGTCATGTACCGATCCAAGAGCAAGGCCCTGCCGGATTTTTCCAAAGGAAGTAGCGGTGACGAAGAGGTGTTTTTTGACGTGCGTTCCTTCCGTGTACATGTGAAAGCATGAACTGAATGCTTCAATCTCCAGACCAATCTCTTGACGAGTGACGGAACTGCCGCACTTTCACTGTACGATTTCTCTGATTGCGGTAAATACTTTGCCTATGGGATCGCATACTCGGTGCGCCAACTCATTCCTATTGTATGCGCGTTGGCTAACTTGTTAGTTCAGGGAAGCGATTTTTCAACAATTTTTGTTCGTTTTACGGACTCTCCTCTGTCAGAAGCCAGTAAGGCTGCTGGAAAGGATGATGAAAGATTCCCTGACGTTATTGAACACGTCAAATTCTCGTCGGTTAAGTGGTCCAAGGATTCGAAGGGTTTCTTCTATCAGGTACGTTTCATACCTAACGTATCGGCCGCGTGTTTATCATGTTATTCTAAGCGCTATCCCGCACCAAAAGAAGCCAAGGATGGAATTGAAACTAGCGGTGACGTTGATGCCATGGTTTACTACCATAGATTAGGAACAACTCAAGGTAAGTCTATCTCACCTAAGGCTGCTAATGCCGTGTCGATGTATTCTTTCGTATAGCCGAGGATATTCTCATATACAGCGATAAATCGAATCCCGAATGGATGTGGAGTATTGATATCACCCATGACGGCAAATACATAATTCTGTATACCTCCAAAGATAGCTCGAGGGTACGTGTTCCTCGGAAGTAAGGCTATTCTAACTGACCTCGTCTGTAGAAAAACCTGCTTTGGGTAGCCGAACTGTCCGAGAACGAAATTGGGCCAGACATCAAATGGAACAAGGTGATTGACGAGTTCCAGAGCGAATATCACATGTAGGTTTGAGCTTGCTGCAACTCTAGTTGACCCTGATTTGGGAATAGCGTTGCCTCTGAAGGCCCCCTGCTGTACGTCAAGACCAACGCCGATGCACCACAATACAAAGTCATTACTATCGATCTCTCCAAGGAAAAGCCCGTCTTCACTGACCTTATTCCGGAGACTAAAGATGCAAACCTTGTCGATATCAATTTCGTCAACGACGATACATTTGTTACCGTTTACAAACGAAATGTCAGTTTTTTAGGCCTTCTTATGATCTCATCTAACGACGAAACTATCAGGTCAAGGATGAGATTTACCTGTACTCGAAGACTGGCGCCCAGCTCGCTCGCCTGGCATCTGACTTCGTCGGCGCTGCGTCTGTTACTAGCCGAGAAGGCCAGTCCCACTTTTTCGTGTCGATGACTGGCTTCAACACCCCTGGAACCGTTGCTCGCTACGATTTCACAGCCCCTGAGGAGCAACGGTGGAGCATCTACCGCTCAACTCAGGTTAACGGCCTCAACCCAGATGACTTTGAGGCTCAACAGGTAAATATGTGCCTGGGCCTGCTCGTGTGTTAACTGAATTCGCGTAGGTCTGGTACGAGAGCAAGGACGGCACGAAGGTTCCGATGTTTGTAGTTCGTCACAAGTCTACTCCTTTCGATGGCACTGCGCCTGCTATTCAATACGGTACGTACCTTTTCAGGAAGGATCCGGGATTAATGGGTTTACTCTAACGTTGTATCTTCGCTCATTAGGTTATGGCGGTTTCAGCATATCGATCAATCCTTTCTTTAGCCCTACTATACTTACTTTCTTGCAAACATATGGTGCCATCCTTGCAGTCCCCAATATCAGGGGCGGCGCTGAGTTCGGCGAAGACTGGCATAAAGCTGGTACTAGGGAGAAAAAGGTATGTCCCCTGCAAACGATTAGTCCTTGGTCTCATCATTACCCTTCGAACATCAGGGGAACGTGTTTGATGATTTTATCGCAGCAACGTATGTGCCGAGACTCAAATACGGCGCGAAACACTGTCTGACGAATTCGGTTTCAGCGAACACTTGGTGAAAAACAAGTACGCCGGTGCAGGTAAAGTAGCTATCAACGGTGGATCGAATGGAGGTGAGCTTTCCTTTTGTATCCCATATACCTGTCCAGTTAGATGGTCTTTTTAGGCCTGCTTGTTGGAGCTTGCGTGAACCGTGCACCCGAAGGGACATTCGGGGCTGCCGTAGCGGAGGTTGGAGTTATGGATCTCCTCAAGGTTTTTCGTTTTCGCGCTGCCTGAATTGAATCAGTGTTCATTCATTTGATTCCAGTTCCACAAGTTCACAATTGGTTAGCACTCGGACATGCTCAGTCTAAATTATCCGGGCAACTAATCTGTCTTTCATTGCGACCCTAGGCAAGGCATGGACATCTGACTATGGAAACCCAGACAAGCCCGAGGATTTCGATTTCATCTACCCTTTGTCTCCATTACACAACATCCCTACAGATAGGGTACTACCTCCGACGTTGTTGTTGACTGCTGACCGTATGTATTGTCTGCCCCTTGTGTCATGGAATGGCATTAACCCCCCTTTTGAATAGACGACGATCGTGTTGTACCCATGCACTCCTTCAAGCTTGCGGCGGCCTTACAGCATACCCTACCTCACAACCCTCATCCCCTTCTCTTACGTGTCGATAAGAAAGCCGGACATGGCGCTGGAAAATCGACGGAGAAAAGGTATTGTATTTCATTCGAGCCCAAGTTCTTGATTATAATCCGCTAACCTCGATCTTATTCTAGAATTCAAGAGGCAGCGGACAAATGGGGATTTGTTGCCCAGTCATTGGGCTTGAAGTGGAAAGATCGCAAGTAAGCAGGTGTTTCTTCTTCACTTTCTTTAGGGGTTATCATACGGGTGTATCGATGATCATATAGATCTGCACTTTAATTAATATGCCCAACATGATTTGTTGCAGGACGATCCTTGATAATTACTGTTGCTACAGGTACTGACCAACGAACGTCCGAGAGCTAAGGGTACACAAATGTTGAATGTTGCGTCGACCTCAACCCCAACGGCTCGTAGGCCTTAAGGCGTTTAAGTGATATCAGTTGTCGGAAATCGACGCCTCGCTACCAGTAACAAATGATTTTTCACCCACTCCCGCCTGTCCTTGCCTATGCCGTCCATCCTCTGTATTAGAGGTTCGTCTTTTAAGGAAAATATCAGAGCTCAAGCATGTCCGCCTTGTGGCAACAACTCGGGCCGGAGTAATTAAAAAAACTAACTCTGATCAAGCACTCTTCTAATTGATTCCTATACACCCACAGACAAATGTGACTTGAGCGGCGTGGACACTAGAAGTCAGGGTTCTTTCTCCACGCACGGGCTCCATAATTGTTGTCACCCGTTTTGACACCTGCCTCCACCATGTCCACCTATACAGCTGCTCTCTTCGTCCTACTTGCCCATTTTACAGGGTACGCAGCGGGTTATCCTAGTAGCCTTATTCGCTTGGAAGGTTCAAGTCCTACAGTGACACTGAGTGCCCGACAGACTAGCAGCTCAAGCGTGCCAACTCCATGCGTGTCGACCTGTGATCCCCCTCTTAACGCCTTGCCCGTGAGTAGATCAACGTTCACTGAAGGCTCCGAGCCAGCTCTCTTAAGTTACGTTTTTGTCGATTGAAGAATTGCTCCATCCAAGAATGCTGCTCTTCCACTTTTGAAACAGAGTATTACAACTGCTTCATTTGCATCGGCAATGTCGACGGGATAACGGACTTTACAGCCCCACAACAGGTGCTGAACGGTGTGTGCAATATGTATCTCACATGTCGATATGATCTTTACATTTTGACGGCGGTAGACTTGCAGCAATTGTGTGCCTCCAGCGGCATCACTATACCCGCCCTAGTTCTACCTGGTCAGGGAAGTAGCAGCAGTACTGCTAGTTCCGCTGTGCCAACGACAACTGCTTCGAGCAAGACAGCGACCAGTCCGACCTCTATTGGCACTCTAACGAGCGCTTCGAGGTCATCTAATACTAGCTTCTCTACCCTTTCGGTGCCTCCTTTTACATCGGTTACGCAGCAGACCGTCACGACTATGGCTAGTACCACGACGCCCACGTCCAGCACTACCGTTGTCCCCACACAGCCCAACGGCAGTCAAGCGACGACTGTAGGAGGCGTGACATTTCTAGTCACGGTTCTTAGTCTCATGATGGCGGTCACGATGTGGTAATGGCAGATTGATTACTTGGAGACCTTTGGTTTATGTGGTATTTAGTGGGTTGGAGTATCGGACTGAGTATATACGTGGCAAACCCTGTGCATGACATTTTAATGTTCCAATGGAACTACAGCCTTGCGGTGCGAGGCATCTTCTTCAACGCTTGCCGAACACCAAGATCACCGAGAACGTCCTCTGCGCCAGCCAAAACTAAGAAAAAAAAAATGAGACGTCACAAGGCTAAAGGATGATAGGGAAGAAACACGTACTAGCATCAAAGCCTGACGTCCGGTGGTACTGGAGAAAAAAGTGTCAATAGGAGTACGAAATTTTAAGTATGCTGGACAACGTACGTTTTCAACCAATTTACCCATGCCTGTCATGGTAAGTGCCCGGCCGCCAAAGATTTGTGTTGCGTCTGCATAAGGATAGATTGGTTATATTTTGAAGAGTGTAATTTTAGAAAAACCTAATCCTGACCTTCTGCAGTCTCACGCGCAGTGCGAGATACAAATCTGTTCAAGAGGCAAACGTAAAGATGGTAAGAAAGGATGCTCAGAATGCTTCACGTACTGCTTCAGGAGGCCGATGGGGCCTGCCAGCTTGCTCGACATCTCGCTGTAATTCATCTGAGGTAGTTCAAGGTGAGATGAAAGGCAAAAGATGTGGTACGCAGCGAAAAGTTGAAGCTCACCTGGTTCATTTGGTACGTCACAGACTCGTACCAATTCTGGCAAGCTTCTACGCGAGAAATCATGGCGGCGAGCTTCGATCGGATAACGGCTTGCGAAGTCAGCGGTTTGCCAAACACCATTCTCTGTGTAGCCCACCTGATGAAAATGCGTTGTTAGCTTACGTGAAAATGAATAGATGGTTTGTGTGATGGGAAATCTTACTTGAGGCATTCTTCAACAATTAGACGTTGTGCGGATATCGAACAGGCGATGACCATCCATCGTTCATGGTTGAAGTTGCTGAGGATGACTTGCATACCATTGCCTACTTGGCCGAGAGTGTGAGAAACTGGCACCCTGACCTAGATTGGATGAAAGTGTAAGAATGTGGGATATCGCACAAGAATCCGTTTTCACCTTGTCAAAAGTGACAAATGCAGTGCCAGCGACCGACGAGTAACTGGTCTTGATTTGCTTGGTCGACACTCCCGGGTCACGTTCGATGAGGAGGACGGTAAAGCCAGTCTAAGCAGGGAAATAATATAAGGGAAAGGGGCAAGAAAGCGAGCATGATAGTACCTCTGTTTTACAACCAGTCGTAAAGTAGTCAGCGAAAGTGCCGTTTGTGATCCATCTAAGAGATGAAGTTAAGAAAGCAGTGGCAAATAAGTAGTACAAATATAACATACTTCTTTGTTCCAGTGACAACCCAGAAGTCACCGTCTCGCACTGCAGTGGTCTGCAACCCACTAACGTCACTGCCAGCGAAGGCTTCGCTTATCGCCAGCGCCACGAATTTCTTACCTGAGAGTGCCTATTTTTCATGTTAGAATAGACCATTACATGGTTTTAAACAGGTCTTACGTCCGGAATGACCTTCGCCTGAAGCTCAGGGGACCCGTAATTTAATATGGGAGGAACACCAATGACGAGACCAGCGAGCAAGCCGTCTACGACTGCACGACTGCTGACACGAGCAAGTTCTGCATGAATAATACCCTGCGAAAAGTCAATCTATGCATAAGTATATTAAAGTCTAAACTAAAAGTTCTACCTCATGGAAGTAGTCGAATTCCTCAGGTTTGACAGCACCACCCAAAAGGGTACGGCCATGTAGATGTTTTCCAGGCCCGAGCCGCATTGCAATGATGTTCGCTTCGCTGAGAATTATGAGACGATAAAGAAAGAGGTTCTTTATTTGAGACACACGTACGCCATCTTGTCAATCACCTCTTGTGATATACGCTTTCCACTCGCCTCGCACCTGTCAGATTCTGGCTGGACGACCTCCATGAAGAATTTACGAGTGGCGACCTGGAACTTCCTGTGAGCATCTAAGTAGTAAGGGCTGAAGTATCCTTTGCTAAGCCACGTTGGTTCAGCATAAGGAACTTGGCTAAGTTCCCCTGGTGCAAGGGGACGTATGGCCTCCTCCTGACCAACTATCTTGCCTATTTGAAGTCGAGCGTACTGAGGTTTTGCAAGGACCTCTTGTCTATGAAGCCCGAAGAATACCTGTGTAGCGTCTTTACCGGCTAGTCAAATTAAACACGTTAATAATAAAGATGAGAAAGTTAACAGTGGGACATACCGACGCTCTCTGCAAATAGCACATTTGATCCTCCAGGATGCAGATTCGCGAATTTTGTAAGATCATATACTTTGGAGTCTATGACAATCCACTAGTAAAGGAGCCATTGAGGACTCGACGTAAAACTCTTGCCGCTTGAACTGACCAAGTCATTCTCGGTGTTGTGCTACAGACAAGCAATTCAACCCTCTTGTAAGTTGTCAGCACGGGTCAACATAAACCACTGCTTACCTTCGCTACCTCCTCAACAGTAAGCTCTTTCATAGCTTTGCTGGCCGGGATTTCCTTGTTCACACTTTTCAATCGACGTTATTAAAGAATGTGGGGTGATAACCGGCCCGGCTGAAAGACACGTGAAATATGAAATTGGCCGTCGCTGATTGGCTGTTAACGATAATCCGTGAACTCCTTGCAACGTAACGCAGCCAAGTAGACATCTGATTATTCGTGTACAATCTAGACCGTATAACTAGCATGGTTTTCTAAGAAAAGAACTAAAACGATGCTCGGCCACGAGATTCAAAGGGTAACAAAATTGCAATGAGACCAGCAAATATGAAAATAGCGCCTGAGATGAAAACAGGCACTGAAGTATTGATATCTGCGTACAGCGCAATGATTGGAGCCTGCATGGGAATGTAGCTTTAGTCTTTAACGTTTACGGTTATAGGTGAAAGAGACTTACCATAATGCCAAAAATACGATTGGCAGCAGAGGTAAGAGCGTTGCCAGTTCCACGGTCTTTAGTAAGAAGAAGTTCCGGGGTTACAGCGTGTAGTACGCCATTCATAATGTTGCTCGTGAAGCTGTAGGCGCAGTTCCACCCAAGCAAGGCATTGGAGGTCCGAGCTGTAGTGGATGCGAGGATGAATATGCCAGTGAGAACTGTCAAGATCTATAGATTAAATGACTTGAATCCAACGCACAGAATGTTTACCTATGGATACAGCAAGAGTTCCTCGCCGCCCCAGTCTGGGCAGTTCTACCATCCATCCGGCAAGAAGGCTCCCAGGTATGCCGATAGCACTCAGGATCACTTGCTAATGTTTGGTAATTTAGAATATGAAATTGTAGAAGATGGGGGGAAGTACAAACGTTGCGATATGTAATATACAGAGATCCATCACCAAAGTGAACTCCTCGTGTAGCGAGGCTGCACGATGTTAGCGACGATGTTGGACTATCACAATGGATGTCCTAAACATACTAGTACGTTAAAAAGCTGCTGTACCTTCCATCCGGAAGACAGAAGATGTCAATGCATGAAGTAAGACTCGATAAGAGCAACTCACAGAGGAAGGGCAACACCGATCAAGCCTGAAAGAATTGAACGAGCGAGAATGATATAGCGTGTTACAGGGACATACCCCAAAGAATTATTAACATGGTCGTGGAGTACGCAAGCTTCCTTGTAGCAAAAAGGCTTTTGATATGTGCCCCATCAAACTTGGCTAGGTTCCTTGTAAAAGCGCCTTTCGCAGTAGTATCCGAGTCGGGGGCCTTGTTTTCCTCATACGATAAGCTTCCAACCCACGAGAGATGCTCCAGGGTAAAACTGCTTGTCGTTCCATTATGCTTGGCCACTTGATGAATCACGGCTACTGCATCTTCGTCGCGTCCGCAGCCCATAAGATACTTTGGGCTCTCATGCAATTTAAAAAGGAAGAACCGAATTGCCCAAAGCACAGCCATGAATCCGCCCATGGTGAAAAGTAGGTACCTCCATCCCTGGTTGGATGAACGAGGACAACCGTGACTTCCAGCAGTCTTTACAAGGGTGCAAGAGAAGTTGGTAATGAAGGGCCAAGCTACCTAAATGCCGATGAGGGAGGAGTGAGAAAAGAGGCACAAGAGGATAGTTACAAGGCTCTCCAGCAGTGTATAAACTGCAGACCAGATTGACATTACAGTCACGAGGTACTGGTGCGAAGGAGGGACAAACTCTATCAGAATAGTTAAGAACTTGTAGACGAGTTGACGGTTACAGAGCATGAAAATCACCAAGGAATATTGCGGAATCAACAGGTATATTACCTCCAATACCCACGGACCAAATAGCTGCGAAAGAGCAAAGTGCGATATAGTTGGGCGAGGCACCAGCCAAAAGAGTGAAAATTGCATGAAAGAGGAGAGAGATGTTGAACGAAATTCTATAAAATACTTATATCAGTCATCAAGTCGTTACGTTTGGACAAAAGAAGGCAGCTCTTACTTGCGGCCCCAAACGTCAGATGCGAGGCCCCAGAAAACTGCTCCAACGAAAAGTCCAATACTCTGACTCAATTTGAGAAACGGGCCCCGAAATCCAAATTCGTTGACGACGGATCTCAAAATTAAGTTTGCTATTGACTGAGAGGATTCAGGAGAGTCAGAAAGGTAAAAGCCTAACATGGTTTTCAAAGGACACTGACCCCCCAATAACCAAAACCAGTAACGATGAAAAGTTCCCTTCGTTGGTATCATCAAGATTAATGGGCGAGGCTAAGCAAGGAATACATACCATTGGTATCGTCCCATCCCTATCTCCTGCATTGCATTGTTCAGAATTTCCGCTTTGGCTCGATAGACAGGGTGAACGCCATCCGAAAAAAGGCCAACAGCTAGCGAGTCAGTATGAATTTCACCTTCGACCTTCGCGTCAGCCTCAATAGCAGGTTTAGACGGCATTGTTCAATATCAGCAAGGAAGGAGGTTGTCCAGATACGCACAAGGCCGTTAAAGATATTGGATTTCAAACGCCGCGTGCTTCTCTAGCTAGATTCGAGGGAAACAGGCGGATAAAGCTGTAAATGGCAGTTAAACCGTCAGATACAGAGGTCGTCACTAGCTTCATGACTTGCTAGGGGCAACTAGGTTAACAATGATAGTATGCCCTGAGTTAGGACGATTCTGAAGGAAATCGGAGCGGCACTGAAAAATCGTCATGAAAAAAAAGTCGTCCAGGTTAGAAACTACGCTAGCCACAAACGTATAACGTTTGTCGTCGACTCTAGTCATTGTACTTACGAGGAGTAGATGATCAGGAAGCCGCAGCATTGATTATGAATTGTGTCATCATGGTGTTGATGAAAAGTAAGTTTGAGTGTGAGTGTCATGAAATCCCTTTTTACGATCTTATCATCCACGCATCTTATCTTTGTCTCAACATATATATTATTACCTCGACATCATGTCTCTCGTCTTACGTTCAATACACCTCACATCCCTCTATTTCGCCCGTTCCTCAAGGAGTCGCTGATAGTGAGAAAGGGAGGACTATATATCCTGCCCATAACCACCCGCGGCCGTCAGGCAGCAAACAACCAGGAAATTCGTCCCAAGTCTAAACTTTGGACAATGCGGCGATGCCTGTCCATACAGGCCCGATAGACCACGAGTTTCTCCAAAAACTCTGTGCCTTACCCCCAACATTTCATGATCAATGGGTGTTTTATGATGACTAGGGCAGGGAGGATGTAGATTTATCTTGGAATCTTCTCTGGTCCCAGTGTGGAAGGCTACACGAAGCCTCGAACAAGTCACTCATTGCATTCATTACTTAGAACTGGATAGCATGCCTGAGTTCTTCTCATGTCGCATGTTCTATTCCCCAACCATTTAGCACGGTGGAAATTCTCTTTGCTAGTGGTTTGGGCTTTTTGATGTTCTTCACTGAAGTCTGTATACATCATGGTTGGTCCAATAGTCTCCGCCAAACATGTCAGCTATGGTGCAGTCAGCCGTCTTCCGTCTACATGCAAACGAGACAAAATATTCGCAACTGCACTTGAGAATCGGATTGGCTTGGGATTCGGAAACTCGAGTGTATCTCCTCGCCAACACCAAGGAGGTTGACAATCTAGAATACTGCGGCTACCGAACGCTCGCCTTTACTCTGTATCGTATAGTTAGAGAACAATCTCCACTTGGAGACCATCCAAGTTTCTTACTGGTACGTCAAACTTTTGTGACTGGGGCTATCTCGTTTATCATTTTTGTTTGCTTTGTAACAGTTATGGGGCAGGTTCAGAGTTGCCCTGCCAGATCATCCGTGCGACATTTTCGCCTCTTATACGAGTCCTCGAACAATATGCTCCAGTCTTATAGGCCTATACCGTTGCTTTAACAGTGTACTCTGAACTAGGGTACTTCGGATGCAGCAAGTTCAGCGAAAATGAGGTAACTCGCCCCTTATTCAACAGTTTTCATTTCTAACGATCTAAAATAATGGTAAACTCAGTTATATGTCCCATACTTTGAGTGACATGGTGCGCATACATACAAAATCTTCTGCCGCCCCTCGTTCTTCTAAGCCTGGCACTGAGGGACACAACAGTCGTAGCAAAGGTGCGCTTCAATCCATATACTTTCCCTTTGTTTGATTTCGCATTGAACGGACGGCATAGATGTGAGTTCCGACAAACTAGAGGCCCGCCTAGGTGTTTTAACACAGAACGCTTCATTGAAACTTGCGGATCATGGCCCGAAAAACGCCCCTCGAGCTCCGCCACTATCAAACAGCTCCAGCAGAAAGGTCCTCTATCGACATCCTCCTCGACTCTTCATCTCATCCCTACCCATCGTTCCACTCATGAAATGCGTAACCACCTACCTCCGATGTTGCCTGGAGCGGGCAGCTTACCATTCTGCTCAACAGCATTTGGGAAGAAAATCAACCCCCTTCAAATTCTACTTTCCATTGCTGCCCAGACCAAAGACATATACCCCCATCTATCATCCGTCTCGTCGCTATGTCACTATAACCACACCGCCTCAATGGCTTCTCTAAGGATATCGCATGTGTCAGTTGATTCAATTCCGTCAGGTTATTCTCGCCAATAAGACGCCTCAACGTCAGATGCCCGACTGCGTTATTCAATACCTCTTCCCTTATAGGACAGACAGATCATTGTACAACGAAGACGGATCGGCTCAGGTCATGTGGAGGGAGATTCGGCGAGGAGGGGTATGGACCCAAGCCAGGACCTCCCCAAGAAGAAGCAGGCTTCAAGAGAAGGTTGACCGTTTCCCGCATACTATTCACTCCTTGACACTTCTACCACTTTGCGCGTCCACCGGCAGTTTTTGTACTACGACACTGTAATATTACTAATTGGAATTGGAACACAGTCGTTACTTGTATATCTAGACAACATTGTATACCTACCCTATATTGTATTTGTATGATAGTATCTACCTGTTGTTGTCCTCGTCTCTGATCTGATTGATCGGGTACAAATCACATGGATCAATTTCGCCTAAAGTATCAACCCCAGACTCGACACCAAGTGACAGCACCACAGGCAAGCTGTCTGCTACTCTTCTGTTCCGTACCTCCATGTTCTCTGCCTAATGTCCCAATGTTCAAAGGCTGGGATACTTATGGCAGACAAGGCATCGACTTAGCCGCCGCCGTTACGTCCTTTGGCTTCACTGCTGCAAAGATCGGAACAAGGCTTGGGGTGGGCGATTTATCTGTGATCATTAAAACGCTCGTTGACCCCGTCTTCAGTTTGCAATTACTCGGGGTGTAGTGCACGCTACTGTAGGCACAACCACTGCTGTCGTTGACTATACTCTCTTTGGTGGGGGCACCATTACTCGACCCCTCCTTGCCGGCGCAGTGCTGTCTGTAGTTTCACTCGCAGAACAAATCACACTTGCGCCCATATTCTTTAGCGAATACATTACCTCCACGTCGCTCATTGCAGCACACAGCTCCATCAACATTCTTTCTGTCATATTTCCTGGCAGCAGCGACACTTCATTCTCTTTGGCATCATTCATTACCCTTGTACGGCGAGAATGGTCTAGCCCATCGGACACTAATTTACCCACGAAACGATATGGAATTACTCAGATAGCGCGAGCTATTGTCGCCTGGGTGGCGTTACAGGGAGTCACTCAAGAGTGGCAAGAGAAGATATGGTTCATGCACCTGAGGGAGATCCATGTCAAAGAACCTACTGACATTCGCACCACACTTTCCAGAAAGTAAGCTAAGCGATTTAAATAATGCTTGATACTTATCATCTACAGGAACTCGCGCGTACGGGTCACATCGGATGTCATATTACCTGGGAACAGCGGTCAACTGATCGCAGCCTCCATAGGAGAAGCGCCTGTCCGAACCTCAACTCCTTCAACACCCAAGTTTTCGATCACACCTCTATCATCCGCCAAGGCTCGCATTTTAGACCCACCACCACGCTTGTCAAAGGCTGAGCTTAAAGTCACCCTCCGCCGGCTTTCCAAAATGGTACTAGCTGGTTATGGTGGTGCAAGTCTTCTATTTTTTGGCGTTGCTCCAGGCCTTCTGTCCAGCTCAGCGGAACTTGCATCAGAGGAGACACAATTGGCTCTTGCGGTTGATGCGTCCGAAGCGGAAGCCGCTGGTGACTTTTGTGCCCGGCCTACGACACCGCAAGTTGACTCGCCGTCACCGTCAGGCTACTCGTGGTGGGATGTCCTACTTGGAAAGCATGATCAGGAGATTTTTGAACGAGCTGCTGGGGTCGGTTCGTCAAGTATGAGGGCACAGGAAGAGATCAAGGCTAAGATGTCGGCTACTGCAGTGAGTCTATTTTTGCTGTACAATTCTACTTCTGAACACGTTTCTAAGATCTCAGGGAACGAACACATGATGCCTCGATATTGGGTTCTCACAGATCATGGACGCAGCCAAGTTGTCCTTGTTCTACGAGGTGCGCTTTTGTGCTTGATCCTAACTTTCTTCCCGTTGATTTGGTTCAGGGACCATGTCTCTTAACGAGATTGCGGCTGACCTTACTTGCGAGGCGGAAGAATTCGAGCCTGCTGTTACAGAAGAGGAGGTTAAGTCTGTTCATGGGCAATTCACCTTCCCATCGATGTCACAATCGCATGGGAGCATTTCTTCAATAACACCTCAGCGATACCATGTTCACAGTGGCATGCTTCGTATGGCTAGGGCTATGGGTGGCATGGGGAAGCCTGTGCAGCTTGCAGTGCGGGAGGCACTGCATCATAACCCTGGTTATGGTTTGTACTTCAGATTGATGCCTACCTTTTGAATTCTTAGTCTCATCGTAACCCATAGATTTGGTAATGTGCGGGCATAGTCTGGGTGCTGGTGTCGCTGCTATCTTGGGAATGGTATGTTTCGATTCCATCTACTTTGGTTCACCACCTGATTTTTTAAAATTTATTTAACAGACTTGGGCTGATCCAAAGACGTGTTTGACTGTACGATCTGGTGGCCTGCCAGTTGGCCGGCGTGTCTTTGTCTACTGCTTTGCGCCTCCGTTGGTTTCTTTCTTTATGTAACGTGTGCTATTGATTTTAATGTCCTTTATTTACTCTTCAGAGCACTCGCCGACGCTGCCCTCAGCAAGCTGGCGAACCGGCTGATTGTCTCCTTTGTCTACTCGCACGATATCGTGTCCCGCCTTTCCCTCGGTTCCATTCGCGATTTGAAAAATGCGGCATTATGGTTGTGCGAGGCGGAGAGTGAACACGTTGGAGAGGGCTGGACTGCAGTCACTACTCGAGCAGAACGGTGGAAGGCTGGTCGTGGCTCACCCGACGACCATCAGTGGGTGCGTAATCTCCTCATTAATTTAGTTGCATCGTTTTCTTAGAGTCTTCTGCTACAGTTTATTGCAGTGCGCAAATCGTTGCAAGCCAATATGCAGATGTCGAACATGTTCCCACCAGGATATGTCCTTTGGGCCTTGAGAGATAGCGACTTGCATCCTTCGCATCGCTCATATCTAGAATCATCCACTGGAGTCTGCTATGCCGATAAGCTCCGGTTATTTGAAGTCCTTGAGGTTGAGAAAATCTTTTCGCAGATTGTGTTTGCGAAGGATATGCTCAAGTAAGTTCACTTGTCTGTCATTTAAGGGTGGAATTGACGTTTGCTGCTCCTTCAGAGCCCATATGCCCAACCAGTACGATAAGGTCCTTCACGATCTTCTGTAGCTTGCGTAGTATTTCATCTTAACAACATACCCATATTATATACCTTTAGCTAACTCTTGTAGACAAGTTGTCGTGGCATTAGATATATATGTCAGTAATCTATAGTACAGTGACGATCGGATGCCTCGTCGAGGGCTTCCTAGGAAGTGGTACAAGAGCGAAAGTGTGAGGAAGTGTGTCCAGTAGTACCAGTAGCAGGACAGTTTACTCCTGGTCTGTCTGGTCGCGCGGCCGGTATTTAATACCCCGTGCTTCGAGTTCTGATTCGACGTCTTCTGGTATACGTCCCTTCACACGAACAGCATACATCCCCTTCACGTACTTTCCTATAAATGATGTTAGGATTAACGAAGAAGATCAGATCATGCGAGAAGAACTGGACACTCACCCGTACGTTGCCACCTCGCCACCCACGAGTTCTCTGGGTCAATCACAGCGATAACTCCATCAAAATATGTCGTCGTGCACGAGGCGATGCGTTCTGAGTTTCCTTTCATCTAGAGCGTTGATTTGTTGGTTCATAGCTGTATGTTTGAGGGGAAATACACACCCCCATGATTTCCTCACAGTTCGGGCATCCAGCCTTGCGAAAATCGACGGGAAGCTGGATAATAGAACATAAAAGGCATGCACGGAGCTGTCTTGAACGTGATTGTGCTGGAATTGCCGCCGCCATGCCCTGTCGTCGTCGTCGGTGAAAAGGAAGTGGGATCACGTGCGACTTCCATGTTGGGAGTTTCCCCCGATCCCGGCTCGCTTGACTAATGATTGTGACGCCAATTTGACTCGCTCTATCTCATTAACCTTAACTCTCCACCACCTTGCCATTTGGGTGTTCCCTGTGCTTGGCAAAGTATAGGCTGTGTTGGACGAACTGTGCTGCAAACGGGCTCTTTTTGACTCTCATTATATAAACTTCTTCAGGTGTGTCCCAAGTTTCCTGTCCTTGACACTTTTGTTAACTTTTGTTAACTTAGGATCGCATGAGCAATGTTGGACAGCAACTGCTTTCTGGTTCGTTGTCATTATTTAACCCTCATGAGGCGAGCTGATAGTATTTGCCAGGCGCGCTTTCGGGCTTCGCGACGACCATTTTTCTGCAGCCCTGTGAGTAGTTTGCAACTTACCCACAGATACTCGATTTCCTGATTTATTATTCAGTTGATCTCGTGAAAACACGTATGCAGCAGGGAGACGGGAAACTTATGCAGTGAGTGCTTATTGTGTTCCTTAAGCATTCATAAGTGTCTGAAGCATTTTTACAGGCGGAATAATTTTATCTTTGGGACTGTTCGCGATGTTATTACAGAAAGGGGAGTTGGAGGTCTATGGCGAGGCACCAATGCCTCCTTGATAAGGTGCTTCTTCTTGTGTTTGCAAAGGGCAGCCCAAACTTACGGGGGGTCAAACACTTTATTTCACAGGAATATACCAGGAGTCGCACTCTACATGACTAGCGTTACTCAGCTGAGAACTGTTATGGCGACCTCGCCCTACTTTGCGGCCGTCCGAGTGCACGCCCGAGATGGGAAAAGCTCGTCAGTGCTGCCCACCCTTTCTAGTACTGGAAATCTCCTTGCAGGCGCAACAACACGGGTTGGGGTTGGCTTTCTGCTGAACCCCTTCTCTGTGCTCAAGGCTCAGTTTGAGGTGATTTCTACGTCTTCGGCCAGCTCCATATGAACTAATCTGTGCCAGAGCAACATGTATGCCTACCAAAGTCTCACAGGTGCCCTTATCTCCATCACCAAGCAAGGCCCTTCAGAACTTCTCCGCGGCTTTTTGGCGTCATCGCTTCGCGACGCACCTTATGCTGGTCTCTTCATCCTTTGTTACGAAGGGATCAAACGCGAGACATGTACGTTCTCGCAACTGCTGAATGTGTCTAATTAATCATGATACCAACAGATTCTGTTTTCCCAAGCACTTCTGTTGGACATGCTGCGGTTGTACACAGTGTCTCGGCAGCATCTGCTGGAGCGATAGCAACACTTGCCACCCACCCTTTTGACGTCATTAAGGTATGCTATCGATCGCTTTTTGTGTTCCATTCACTGCATGATTTGTAGACGAAAATCCAAGTACGTTCTGAAGAGCGATATCACGGGCTCTGGCGTACGATACGGACGATATGGCAGGTGCGTAGAACTCTGCTCACAGTATTTTTTTGTTGACATTCTGTCCCTTCAGCAACGCGGTGTAAGTGGGTATTTTGACGGAGCATCTCTGCGGCTATCCCGCAAGGTTCTCAGCTCCGCCATTGGCTGGGCAGTGTACGAAGGCTACCTTATGTTCGTTCGGACACACCAGGCTCATTGATGGTTATCATAAGCTTATTCATTAGTACCCGATATTCACGCGTTATTGACTTTCTCGCATCGTCTAAGGAGATGCCAGTATCCCATCTCACCAACAAATATATAGCTCTAATGTTGTACACTACAAAATGCATTAGGCGGCTTTTGAGGCTGAGCAAGGCTGTGGGCGCACGACACGTAACGCGCCCACGTGAGAATGCATAACGCCAATTAAGCTGTCACGCAGACCGCGAGAAAAATTTCCTCGTTGACCTTTTTGTTCCTAACTACCATGGCAAGAGTGACCAGGAGTTCTGCTCGTCGCCCCGCATCACCGTCACCGACATCGGGGACGGGAACGACTAATGCATCGCCTATGTTTAGCGCCCAGGCATCGGTAGCCCCTTCTGAGACCCCTGCAACCTCTGACAACGAAGAAACAACAAAGAAACCACTAACAAGGACAAGAGGAACCACAAGAAAGCGTGCTGCTTCCAGCGAGATAGATAACTCCGAGTCTGAGTCTGTATCTGTCAAGCGCCCCCCTTTGAAGCGCAGGGCGGTGTCTTCAACAACGTGTTATGTTGAGCTGCCCCAGTTGGTGAAGGGAAAGAGCAGGTCCAAGGTATGCAGCAAGCATCTACATTTTCTGCTTCTACCTAGTTTATACATCGTGATAGGCGTCTGCTCCACCTCCAACTGCACGCAACAATAAGGGAAAGCGCCCAGCTGTCGCAACCCCTGATGACGAGGACGTCGAGATGGCGTCCGATGGAAGCCTAGACTACAAGGAAATTGAAGAATCTGACGACAGCGGGTCTGAATTCGTCGTATCCGAGGAAGAGGACGAAGGCGCCTTCATTGCAAGTGACAGCGAGGAGGAAGCGGTCATGCTGGCAGCTGTTACAGAAATGTCCATCCAGACTGCACGCTCACAATCCAACGTCGCGTCGGGCTCATCCTCCTCACTCAATCCTAGACATAAGGGAGCAGCGCTGGCAGCTGCTGCGGCCGAGCGTCGTTTGGCCAGAACCAATAAGGACGTGGACGTTGACGACTATGCGTCTGAGGATCACCTCGATTCTGACGAGTCCGGTTCGGAATCTGACGCGCCACTCTCTCGGAAAGGCAAAGGCAAGGCTCCTGCGAAGAAGGCGGCCTCAGCGCCGAGAGTTGTTCCAAGTGCCCCGAAGAAACACATGACCCTTGCACAGCTTAGGGCACAGAAACGAGAGGAGAAACGCAAAGCGAACGAATGGAAGAAGGAGATTAAAGTTGAAGAGAAGAGACTCATGCGAGAGTTAGGCCGCCGCCTTACTTATGCCGAGAAATCTTCCCTCGCGCTTCTTAGACATCACCCCGAGCTCAAAGATGTATGGGGAGACCTCGAGGAATCGATTCCCATCATTGCACCAGTCATGGCTGAACAGCCAGCGAATATGAAACTTACACTCTTGCCCTTCCAGCGCGAGAGTTTGTACTGGATGCGAAAGCAGGAGAAGGGTATTTGGAGTGGTGGTATGCTAGCGGCATGTGTTTTCTTTCTTTTCTTTTCTACAAAATCTAATCCTTGACCATTTAGGACGAGATGGGGTAGGCCATACTTCGATTTTAGAATGCGCTGTTTGCTCACAATATCATAGAATGGGCAAAACCATCCAAATCATCAGTCTCCTCGTCTCCGATGGAGCCAAACCCAACCTTGTTGTCGCGTAAGCATGCTCGCACGATCTTGAAAACAAACACAGCCTAATTGTCCTTAGTCCTACTGTCGCTGTGATGCAATGGAGAAACGAGTTGGAGGCACACACCGATGGTTTGAAAGTTCTCGTTTGGCACGGTTCATCTCGAGTAACAGATCACAACGAGCTCAAGAAGTATGATGTGGTGCGTGTTCACAAAGCTTTTATCTCTGTCTATCTCAAGCGTGTTCTTAGGTGCTCACAACCTACGCCGTGATGGAGAGGTATGCCGTGACCTTTTGAAGCCCATATTGAAATCAACCAACGGTCGTATTGTAGTTGTTTCCGCAAGCAACACTCCGGCTTCAAGCGCAAGGGCATGATTATCAAGGAGAAGTCCCCTATCCACCAAATCCACTGGAATCGGATTGTCGTATGTTTCCTTTAGCGTTACTTTGGGAAGCATTGTCTCAACATGTTCTCCAGCTTGACGAGGCTCACAATATCAAAGAACGATCTACAAACACAGCCAAGGCTGCCTTTGAGCTCATAGGCAACTATCGTTGGTGCCTGTCCGGAACTCCCTTGCAAAATCGAGTCGGAGAACTATACAGCCTCATTCGATTCCTTGGTGGCGATCCATTTTCGTACTATTTCTGTTTGTCTTATCCTAGTTTGGAGGAGTGCACGAACTGAGCGACCCGTTTCTCAGGCAAAGCATGCGACTGTAAATCCTTGCACTGGACATTCTCCGACAAACGTTCTTGTGACGGTGCGTTCTTTCCCGCGCGTGAAGTTAGTGTGGCTAACCTCATCCATGGATAGATTGCGGGCATGCGCCTATGCAACATGTGAGTCGCTTGTCGCGAAAAGCCATGCAATCACTCAATGATACATTGTCAGACTTGTTTCTGGAACAATGAGATCCTCACGCCCATACAGAAGAATGGGATGACAGGTCCTGGTAAACCCGCCTTCAAGAAGCTCAGGATCCTTCTGGATAGAATGATGCTTCGTAGAACGAAGGTCAGTTGGGACCCTGTTGCCTCCGTTTTGAACTGGATTTGATGGTCTTTTCTAGCTCCAAAAGGCTGACGATTTGGGGCTACCCCCCCGAACTGTTCTTGTCCGAAAAGACTATTTCAGCCCGGAAGAAAAAGACCTCTACCTTTCTTTATACACTAATGCGAAGCGACAGTTCAGTACTTACGTTGATCAAGGCACGGTGCTTAACAGTGCGTGCGATTTATCTTCTCACTGTTCCAAGACTTATACATACCTTAGATTTTTCAAATATTTTTACTCTGTGCGTTTACTCTAAAAGGTGGCAGATATTGTTTCTGAAAATTTCAATACCAGCCTGACCCGACTCCGACAAATGGCCTGTCATCCTGATCTTGTTCTGAAAAGCAAGACTAATGCCCGGAAATTTTCTGATGACGATATTGAGGAGGCCACTGTGTGTCGTATTTGCAACGATGTCGCAGAAGATGCTATTCAGGCGAAATGTAGACACATCTTTGATCGCCAGTGCATTCAACAGTACCTCGAGACTTCCGAAGAGGATGTCGTAAGTCTTTCTCCCAGTCATCACTGTCACCTTACCAACCTCCAATTAGCCCAAATGCCCCACCTGCCATCTTCCTCTGACCATTGATTTGGAAGCACCTGCTCTCGAAATTGAAGAGAGCGTTACTAAAGCTCGCCAGGGCATCCTTGGGCGGTTGAATCTCGAGTCATGGCGATCATCTTCGAAGATTGAAGCACTGGTGGAGGAATTAAGTAACCTCCGCCTTCAGGATGCTACGACGAAGAGCATTGTTTTCAGCCAGTTCGTGAACTTCTTGGACCTTATTGCGTTCCGCCTTCAGAAGGCTGGATTTAACGTAAGTGGCGTCATCGTTTCTTGACTATCCCGCTGAAATGAAGTCAAAGATTTGTCGTTTAGAGGGAACGATGAGCCCGCAAGCACGAGACGCGACGATTAAGCATTTCAGTACGTATCTCCCATATTCTCTTGAAGTTTTCAGACCATTAAGTGGTGATATCCAGCAAACAACGTCGAAGTTACGGTGTTCCTCGTGAGCTTGAAAGCTGGAGGTGTCGCGCTCAACTTGACTGAAGCATCACGCGTCTACCTTATGGATAGCTGGTGGAATCCTGCTGTATGTGAAGATTTTTTGTCTGCGCATGGCTTGCTAATAACAATCGTCACTTGTCAGGTTGAATATCGTAAGTCATCGACATTGTTAATGTCTTCCTTTTCTTATCGTGTTCCGCAGAGGCGATGGACCGAATTCACCGTCTGGGTCAGCACCGGCCGGTGCAAGCCATTAAGTTGGTTGTCGAGGATAGCATTGAGAGTCAGATTGTTCAGGTGCGCGAATCTTAAAGGACCCGACGATACTCTTTGTTGACGTTCTCTGTTATCGTAAATCTAGCTGCAAGACAAGAAGTCGGCCATGGTTAATGCCACTCTTTCTGCGGACGACCAGGTAGGCCACTGACGTTGTCACGCGCGACAAAAATCTTAACATTCTCCTTTTCAGGCTATGGGGCGCTTGACACCTGAGGATGTAAGTATGCAAATCTTGATCTTCCGATCATTTATCGTTTTGCTGACTTTGTCACAGCTTAGCTTCCTATTCAGAGTACGTTCATCCTCTCTCTGCCATAAACACCACGCTGAATACTTCGTTTTAGCTGTGACAAAACCGATATATACCCACTGCGATTTATTAGACACCACATTATTATAACCTTTTACCGCCATGCGGTCTAACTCCTACTCTTTGTTCCAATTCAGGACTTGAAAGCAGATGCAAGCAGCATTCATATCGTCTGAAATCCACACCTTACATCGCAGCATGCATGCAGGCCACGAGTCAGCTGCAATCTCTCTCTGATCTAGACTGGCTTGTACCATAGTACCTCACTTCGGCTCGGCTTTCACTAGTGTTCACTGAGCTTAATAAGAGAGATGCCACCACACAATCCGCGACGATCTACCCTATTGTCATTCGCTTTCGAAGTTGCCAAACGAGCCCAAATCCTGACGCTGCTTATGTCGGATTCTGAAGGAATTTTCCCTCACGGAGGCAATAGTTGCCTAGTGCTCGGCTGTCTTTGGTTCTGATATGTTTCACATGATGCATACACATGGGCACCATCAAGCCTCATCAAGCCCCACCGCCTTCCCTGACATGACTTGTGCTCTCAGGCTTCAGCTACGCCTACAAACGCCTGAAACCCATGCTATCCTTATCATGTAAGCAGCAACGCATCAAGTTCAGATGCTAACTGAGATGCGCTAAAGCGCAACCCTGACCCTGATGTAAAGGTATAAAATCTTCGAGTTTACTTGAGAGCCCCCATCGTGCTGGTCATCACATTATTCTAGGGCAGGTCCTTAGCAATCCACAACTTCTCTGACATGCGCTTCAATATCTATCTCGCATTCCTTACTGCACTTGTCGGACAAACCCTTGCCGCACCGACAGGGACAAATACCGACTCAGCAACGGAGTGCGCAAACCTTCCAGCGTATGCTCCTTCCCATAAATAGCTTGACTTGTCGAAGCTAAACCCATAATTAGATGCCACAACGTCGACAAATGCACTCTGAAAGGCGTGTCCTGGAAGAAATGTCATCAAGCCAATGGAAGTGGTTGGCGGAGAACGTTCACTTCGTCATGCGTCGATGCTATCCGTGCAGAAAGCGATCCAGAAGGGCCGCCATTCGTTGGAATTTGTTCTCTGAAACACGAATCGCCCAGATGGAGTGTGACTCCAGAGCATTTCAAGCCAACTTAGAGTGGTACGGGATCAGTGGAAGTGTCAAGTTGGTATTGAGATACGTAGCTAAATATATTTTATATTTTGTGGACTCCCCTGCACGAGATGGAGACTAGGATATGTAAACTGAGGATATGAATGTAGCCCGCCTAGCTCAATTGGCCAGAGCGTCAGACTTTTACGGAGGGCTGTCCCATCGGACATCTGAAGGCTGCGAGTTCGACCCTCGCGGTGGGCTAATTTGCGCAATCCATTGCCTATATTTTGCTCCATTCCTATCCTAGATCCTTTTTGAAAAATCCCCAACGATATCGTGTCGTGAAGTTGACATGTTTTTGCAATTTGAGAGCCAGGGATGATTTGTAGGTCAGAAATGATCGTGGTAAGGTTAGGGTCTGGGTTCTAACGTCACTATCACTCTTGCTTTCAACTTGTATGTCAAATTTTCTGCGGACAGTATGCACTGCCCGACGAGCACTGCGGCGCATCAGACTCTATGCCACCGAGGCTACGAATCCCGCAGAAGCTAATGCTAAACCCTCAATCTATGGGCAGCCGTTATTCCAGTCTCATCATCATTTATGTATGACAAACAGTGCTCTTTAATGTTGGTCTAACTAGCCTTGCAGTGAAACCACATGAACTTACCCCAGGGATACCTGCAGAAGATTATGAACAGCGCAGGCGCTCTCTCATGGAGAGTCTACCGGACAATAGTCTGGTCGTGTGCATAGCCGCACCTATAAAGTATATGAGCAAGAGTATGTTCAAAGTCGCTTGCATTTGGGGGTGCTAACATCCCCTGCCCATAGACATATTGTAAGTGGAATTCGAACGCGAGATTCGTCTTCATATTCGTTTCAAATGCACCTCGTTAGCTACAAGTATCGACAAGCCTCGGATTTCTGGTACTTGACAGGATTTGAGGAACCTGACTCTGCAGTCATATTGGGTGTGCACGAGAATTCTGTTTCATTCAGTTTGTTTGTGCTTAGCCTTAGCAGAGAAGACCTCAAATTCCCGGGGCTACCGAATGACGTTGTTTTGTAGTGGAAAGGATTCTGAAAAAGAGAAATGGGATGGTGCAAAGTGGGATTTCCCTTGCATTGTCTTCTAGATAATTCTATAACTTCGTTTGCAGAACTAGCTTTGACGAAGCCGCTGAAATCTTTCGCGCCGATGATGCTCAGTCAATCGACTACTTTTCATCGATCCTCAAATCAGCCACGGCCCTCAATACACATGTTTATGCGGACGTCCCTCCTACGCATACACGTCGCGGACCACGAGCAACAAGTAAATCGATACTCAAACACTTGTCGCCGCCAATGGAAGCACGATCGGACTACGACGTCATCATCGACTCTTTGTCGAAAAAACGCCGTCCACTGGCACCAGAAGTTGCGAGGCTCCGGTCTATCAAAAGCTTCGCCGAACAACGCGTTATGAGGGCCGCAGCAGATATCAGTGGTCGCGCCCACGCGAAGGTATGGAAACGAAGATTCAAAATATAAACCTTGTCTTATGGATAATATAGACCATGCGCTTCACGCACCCTGGAATCTCCGAAGCGGCCCTGGCAGCCCATTTTGAATATATATGCGCCATGTCGGGTGCTCAACGGCCGGCATATGTTCCTGTGGTTGCCTCTGGGTATGTCTTGTTTTTCAGGCTTTCTTTTTGTCCTTAAACATCCTCAAAGACCAAATGCTCTCATCATACATTACACATCGAATAATCATCTTGTCCGACAAGACGAAACGATCCTCATTGATGCTGGATGCGAATACAAGTACGCATTTTTTACCACTCGATTCACAAATGCTGATTAGGCTTCATGATCAGCGGTTATGCATCTGACATCAGTATGTACCGTCCCCTTTCTGATTCGTATTCTTTTCCGATCTATTTCCCTTGTCTCTAGCACGAACATACCCAGCCTCAGGAACGTTCACTGAGCCCCAACGCGATCTCTATGCTGCTGTACTCTCTGCCCAGAAACAACTTGTAGCGAGATGCCATGAAAGTGCTCAGCTTAGCTTACATGATCTTCATCGACATTCCTGCGATCTGTTGGGGCAAGAGCTCGTGCAGCTAGGATTCGACCTGAAAGGCCGTGATCTCGAAAACGTCTTATATCCGCATTTCTTGAGTCACCCCATTGGCATAGGTCTGTTCGCCGTCAGCGATGTGTGAATTTGTTTTGACTCCTTCTCTTACCTCTAGATCTTCATGAATCGACCAACTTTGATCGTAGTGGAGTGTAAGTACACACACGCTTTCTCCATTCGTCTACAATTGCAATGGTGAACAAATCTCCCTCTGACTCTTTTCAGTTTGAAAGAGGGCATGGTGGTTACTGTTGAGCCAGGTTTGCCTTACGTTTTCTTTAAATACCCCCCGTGCTGAAACCCATGCGTTGCAGGGATTTATGTTCCCCCGACTCCCAATTTCCCAACCCATTTCCATAACATTGGCATCCGAATAGAAGTTAGTTTTCATACAATATATTCCTACGCATTCGTTCTCACTTCCCGGTAGGATGAAGTATTAGTAGGCAAAACTGAGCCTGTTGTACTCACCGTGGCGGCTCCGAAGGAGGTGCGCCTTTTGTCATTGGTGAACGCGCAGCTTTTCAATTGACTGATGTTTTCAGATTGCTGACGTGGAGGGAGCTTGTCAGGGACTACTGGGCCTCGAACCTTTCTAACAATGTATACAAAGTACACATCTTATTCGCTATATAATGAGCGCCATTAATTGATCACGCCTCGTGGAAATATTTGCAAACACTTCTCCTGGCGAGGCGAGAGCTGCTTATGTATCAGATTACTTGGAGATCTCAACCAGTTCACTAGTTCTCGGAGTATGCGCGCCACTTGTTAATGTCATAGCTGTTGCAACTCTACCGCAAATGGCTATCAGGGTTCCTTTCTGCACAATGGAATTCTTTCACTGTACTGTTTCACGGATTTGAAACCTACTAAAACCTGCGTGCTCATCTTGACTATCGGTTGCGGACCGCTCTGTTGTTATATTCGCTCCAAAAACTTGACCTATGTTGTCGAAGGGAAGGCGGAAGGTTCTGTAAAAAAGGATGGTAGATTGCGCTCGGTATTTGCTTGCTCAGATGGATGTATTTTGGAGTTTCAATTGACACTGTAGGATGAATACCCTCATGAGAGTTTCATAGAACCTATCAATCTCGGATTGAACCTATGGAGATGCCACGGTGTGGATGCAGGAAAGTCATCCCGGGGGTCCCTCGTATGAAGCGGGCTCTGCGAAAAGCAGACGGTCTTTGTTCAGACCGCAGATCCGACGATGGTTGCTTGACGGTGGGGAGCCGCATTTAATGTAGCAGGTGTCTGCAGCTGCCTGCAAGACCACCCGACCTCGCTCTGGCTCTCGGTAGCCCTTCATCCCAGATCTTTATTTCCTTTTCATTTCCGTCATAATTCTATCAACTTAGACAGTGATTATGGATGCATATGGACACGACGGGAATAGTGATGGGCAATAAGCAACATAATCCAATGGAAACTCTATGTATAGATCTGAATAGTAGTCGCTGTAGAAGGTGTTCATAGAAATAGTGATGCTGGGTAATAATAGGTCGAATAGCCTGATGTTTCGTCCGTGTTAGGACTTACGATGTTTAAAGCAAAATTAAGAAACTCGCCTAGGCATGTAGACGCTTTAGGACCAGACGAGTTCACTTCTGATGAGAGAGAAAAAAACTGACTGTAGGTATCCTCTGCGACCCGTAGAAGAGGAAGAAAAGCGACTTCTATGGCCAGTTTTGTATTGTCGTCCCCGTACGTCCGAGAATGAAGTGTTACCATTGCCTCAAAAGTATCCGCCAACCTTTTTCCACAGGTGGCAGGAGATCTTGGGTGGCGGAGGTTGGATCTTTGAACGATGGCCTGCAATACGAGGTTTTGACACAAAATAGGGACGACGAACTGTTACAATGAAAAAGAACTAAGATAAAGAAGAGAGCCACAGTCGCAAAAAGTTGACGTACTCATAAAAATTTTGAATGCTCAGTTGTGCGGAGCCCATGCCCTTCTTCCCATCGACAAGAGGGAGTTTGCGCATATTGAATGGCTTGGCGACAGAACCTTTACCTATCTTCTCCATCATGTAGTCAGAGAACAGTCCCTGCTCGGACCTCTCCGCAACCTCTATGACATGGCTCAGCGTCCGGTTCCAAAGCTTCCATATCGGCGGTCATCACATCAGTATAGTAATTGGGCATGACTAAGGCGTAGTCGTGTAAACTCAAGAAAAAGCGTGGCGTGAAGTTTATAGGGCGTGAAGTGAGCACTTGTGTTTCCGAATCCGAAGGCAATCCGATTCCCAAGTACAGTTGCGAATTTTTGGTCTCATTTTCACGTATATCGAGAACGGCTGACTGCGCCATAGCTGTCACGTTTGGCGGAGACTAATGGACCAACCATGACACATACAGACCCCAGTGAAGCACATCAAAAAGCCCAGATCGTACAAAGAAACATAGAACGTTTTCTGATACCACATAAAAGCGCCTAACCAGTGAGGAGAATTTCCACCGTGCTAAATGGTTGGGGAATAGAACGTGCGACATGAGGAGAAGAGCCCAGACATGCTAGCCAGTTCTAAGTAATGAATGCAATGAGTGACTTGTTCGAGGCTTCATGTAGCCTTCCACTCTACCCTGGGGCCAGAGAAGATTCCAAGCTCAATCTACGTTCGTTGTGCCCTAGTCATCATAGATACCCAGGAGATGTTGGGGTAGGGCCGCACAAGAGTTTTTGAACAACTGAGAAAACTTGAAGTGCCTATCTAGAGTGGCAGGCATCACCGTATTGCCCGAATCTATCTGTTTGGACTTGGGACGACTCTCCTGGTTGTTTTCTGCCTGACGGGTGGTTAAGGGGAAACCGAAGACTCGAAGGATATCGAGCAGTGTCCTCGCTTTCTCACGCTCAAACTTTTCATCATTAGCATGATGACACCATTCGTATCAACGTTATATGGCTTCATGATCATCTGCTCCATGTACAATGACTGGAGTCAACGACATCTGGCTAACATGGCAACTTGGACAACTTTCTTGATACCAGTCTTGATGAAATCAACGAAAGGAAACTTTTCATCGTTACTTGTTTTGGTTATTGGGAGGTTAGTAACCTTAAACTCTATGTCAGGTTTTTACCTCTCTGACTCTCCTGTCCTCTCAGTCAATAGTCGGGCCCCGTTTCTCAAACTGAGTCAGAGTATTGGACTTTTCGTTGGAGGGGTTTTACGTCGAGTCTTGCCTCTTTTACCAGTGGATTGTGATACACGCCAAAGTCTACGATCTTACACAATTCGCGAATCTGAATCCTGGAGGATCAAATGTGCTATTTGCAGAGAATGTTGGTATGTCCCATTGCTGACTTTCTCATCTGTATCATTCACGTGTTTAATTGGACTAGCCGTTAATGACGCTACACAGATATTCTTCAGGCTTCACAGACAAGAATCCTTGCAAAACCTCAGCATCGGATTGCTTGGAGATCTTAACTTTACTATTTGAGCTCGCTTGCATCCTTCGTTGTGCACCGCTTGCTTCTTTGTATAGCAAATGATTGATCCTGCAATCTCTAACCAGAGCCTCATCACACATTGGAACACAGTATTCTATGTCTCGGAATATGCGCCACTTGTTGGTGTCATAGCTGTTGTAACTCTGCCTCAAATGGCTATCAGAGTTCCTTTCTGCGACATCCGCCACAACGGGATTCTTTCACCATACTGTTTCACGGATTTGAAACCTACTAAAACCTGCGTCCTCATCTCGACTGCTCCTATTTATTGCGGACCCCTCTGTTGTTCTTCGTTCCAAAAAATATCCCTCTCTGTGGGTTCACTACAGCGAAACATGCCGCCTACCGTCATTCCCCCTACTTCCAGTGTATCGCCAATTGACCTCGCGACATGCATCTGGATCATCGTCGTGTTCTTAATCGTTGGCGTCATTGGCCCATCTCTATTAATTTATCTCCTCTTTCGCCGCCGTGAACGAAGGAAAGCTGCGGTACGGTAGATCACGAATGTCTGCTAACGATACAGTATTGATGCATCAATCATGTAGAAACTCGTAAAGTCGCGTCCGATGCAAGAATTGCCTGTTAGGCCTTCGGACACTTACAAACCGCCTGATGTCTCTGAGGAACATGTCGTTGCCAAGGTCGCTTTCCCTCCCAAAACCAAACAGGAGAACATCGAACACTCTGAAACTTGAGCTTTATCTACTACCTCCCGCCCTCGCACCTATGTCATCGCTGAAGGGTTCTTTCATTCTAAATCGCCTAAGTTGTCGAAGGGAGTGGAAGGCTCTGTAGAAAAGGACAGGAGACTTATTTAATTTCTATGTGTGCTTAATTTATGCTTGGGATAATTATAACTGGCGTAGTATTATTTGACGTTGTAGCGTGAGGCGCACTTGCAAATTGTATCCTTCACAAGATGTTTCATCCTTTAAATCTTTATGTCTCTGTGATGCCCGTTCTGCATCAGTTTACTAGTAGTGAGCTGCATGTGGCTGTGTTGCAGATGATGATTACGAACTCTTTGCCCTCGACATCAAATTCAGTGACACACCCTGCTGAAGGCCATCATGGTTGGGACAAGCTTATACACTCCTTTCTCATCCGCATTGGCTTTACGCAAGCCGCGGCCGGGTTTACGGCTGATCTACTGGTTTTGAACCCGGTTTGGGAGCAGAATAATGTTCCAAATGCCTTACGCGAGCTGAATGAAGGTATTGCGGTACGTGCAAAGTATTGAACAAATCGAGCGAAAAGACTTACTCTATCTAGACCCTTGGTGCTACATCAGATTCGCAGGGCGCCTCTGCTTCTAAAACGGCCGTTGAGCCTTCACTAGACGAGCGAAAACTTTCGTACATTCAGTTGGCAAATGGCGCGCCCCCGCGAACACAATCCACTGTGTGTCTCTCACTTTATGTCTATTGAACACTATGCGAATTACAGTGTAGATAAACAAAGAAATATCTCGTTTCCTGGCACAAAAGCGTGCACGTAATGACGCTTCGAACCGTGCCGAGTTCGTCTACACTCCTGCGCAAAAGAAAGAACGTCTTTTTGAGACACAGGCTGAAATAGCTCCTTCATGTGCGCGCGCGGATGCGAAACCTGTGGACCGGGATGTCCAGATGAAGTATGATATTGCGAAGAACGAGGAAGGGCCATTGAGCCGCACCGTGCATGCGGATGTCACAGAAATTGGAAGTGGATCGAAGGAAAAGCAGAAAGGAAAGCCAGCCGAGTCTAATGAAGGGCGGTCATTGGTAACTGAGGCTGAGGGAGAGTGGCTGGCAGCTGAGCACCCTGGACTTGGTGAAAGGTTGCGGAATATTGAGGCACATCTGGCTGTCCGTTATGGTAACGCATATTTTTTTGCCCTTGACGTGCACCTCGCTTACTGAACTATTCAGTTCCTTCTGCACCGCGGACGCTGCTTGCACGTTTAAACTTCCTGGAGGAGCATCTCATTCGGCTTGAAAAGGATTACCCACCATGGGCCGCGCTTCACTTCAATCAACCAAATCGAGGGGTATGTTATCTTACTCCTCTCTTTTAACGCCCACTTATGCATTGAGCTAGTGGCCACCCCCGCCTCGACAAACACCGATCATTGTACCCCCCCACCTGCGCCCGAAAGATGATCCCCCGCCTACACTCGTTGGGAAAGATGCGGAGGTGCTTCCGGGAGAGAAGAAAATGCGAAAGACGGTTTCGAGTCTGCACCGTGCTGTGATGGAAAAGCTTGAGGTCAAGCAAGCGATGAATGACCTTGCGTAATTGCCAAGGTGGTTTGACAACAACAACGTTCTTACAATATGTATTGTTGTATTGACTCTTTTTGAACCCACAGATCTACGTTTACTCTGTTATGCTTGACTTGGTCATCAAGCTGATCCTTGAAAGATTCGATAAGCGTGTCAGCGAGCTCGGCGCCGCCCTCTACTCTCCCTCACCATTCACCATCCCTTGATACCTCCTTGTCACCCGCCCACTCATCGCTGCGGACCATCCCCATGGCACCCTCAACAACTTGTCCATCATTATGCACAAGCGTATCGATGTGCCTAATGAGCCTATTTCTTCACAACCGATACTGGTTTTCCTTCCTTACACCATCCTGCCGTGCCGTGTATGGAGCGATGGCCAATGAGCCAAACCTCGGCCAAATATTGCGCCTATAGAATTGACATGTGTAATGACACCCATCACTCTGACTGACCTGATCTGTTATCCTATTAACTATCGTACATCGGACAGATTTTAGTTTATCGGAAACTTGACCTGTTAATTGATAAAGAGATACTATGTGTAACAAACACTTACATAGGAAACTCAGCCCTGACTGCAGCGGGCTCGTTATACACGTAGCAATTGTCGGAGTTGCGCCGCGTCTTTCTAAGTTTAATCATCCGTGGCTTGTGCCAGAGACATCAGAGTGCGTCCAGTATGAACTGACCCAAAATCCGAAATTCTGATAAAGCTCTTCTGGGGTCTTACAGCCCTTGTCGGTCCAGGGTTCATAAGCATTTTCGTCTGGGAGGCATAATGCCGAAAGAAAGATAAGGCGGATCTTGGAAGCAACGATGAGTTGTTACTACTTGCCAAAATAAAATCACCTATCATATAGAACGATGTACCTAACGTATTGCTCCAGAAGGGAGTATAACTCAAGGCTAAGAAGGCTCGGGTCTGAGAATAGAGGCATCGCGGTTGCTGTACCCATCGACCATCCCATAATGGCAAAGCGACCAGATTTACGATCGGCGCTAATCTTAGGGACAGACTCCTTCTCCATGTGTTGTTTGAGGAGGTCGGCGACCTGGATTGCAAGACGATCGAGGAAATCCATTATTAAGATCGTCTATCTCGGGCATCTGTATATTTGGTCGATCTAGGGCAGTCTCGACGGTTCCAGAGGACGGTTCGTAAGTTGTACAGTTGTACTTGTGAACATACTCTCATGCAACTTTTCGAACCCATCTACGAAACGTGGTCAGGCGATTCAGGCTTCCTAATGTGAGCTGGTAAAAAAAAACCAGTAAAGGAGCTGCCATGGAGAACAATCAAGGTCGCATAATCGGCGGAGGAAGGTGGGGGACCACTATCTGTGAAATAAATGTCGATATCGCTGATGAGCCTGTAAGTGTATGAGGACCTCCATTCATATTTCAAATACTAGTCGTTTATAAGAGTTATCAAGGACCTACCAGCTATTCTTATCTAACGTCACTCTGAGTCCACTGTGTAGGTGAATGTTATCCTTCAACTGGACCTTCGAACATGCAGGGTTGATGCGTTGTGGCGTAGTACTCACTGGTATTTTAACGGAGGCGACACAATCAAGCTTGATATAATAAGGTCAATGTGGTATGAGACCTCGGTGTGCTTCAATACTCACAGTTGCCCCCAGACTTGATCTGTGGCATACTCAGTTGTTTCATTCAAGTTTCTAGTATATAGTAATACGTAGTCATCCTGATCGCGCCAGCAAAAGTGCTTCGCTCAGCATCCTCCCATTCGTGTGGACGTTTCTGGGATGAGACTGATGCTTGCCAATGACAGTCTAGCAGCCGCTTGTAAGCGAAAGTCTGTAAATCTAATCCCAAATCTTGAATAACATTCCATAATAAAATTCGGCAGATAAAGAAGCAATAATTATGTCACGTCGTTCCACCATTGAGTCTACGAATCGTCGGAAAGATATACTACGATGAAGCTTGTCCCTCATTATTCAATCAAGTTAGTGGTTCCGTTGGAGTCGACTTCTGCCAACTGTTTTGCAATGAGCTCTCGACGGAGCCATTTCTCCTCGGGGATGAACCACCAGCTGAGAATTCCGAAGATTGTAACTGCACCAAAGATGACACAGGCCTGCAATGCTCAGAAGTTAAGGGTGACATATAGTATTAGGTGATTAAAGGCTTACGAAGTTGAAGGAATCAGCAGTGACAGGGAAGAAGAAAGGCGAAATCATGACCTGCAAATAAGTTCAATAAGACGCTGTATTACGAGCATATTCTTTTTCTGACTCACAGCAAAAACAATAGAGTTAAAGACGGCGGCACAGATATAGAAAGGGACCCCGAGTTTTCCAAGGTAGAAATACGAATTCTTAAACCGGCCGCGTGTCATTGTCAAACGAAGCAAGGCGATAAGTCCATATGCCGCAATTGTGGGCACACCACCTGCTGACACCAGCGACGTAAAGGCTACTTGGCTAGGCAGAATTGTGCAAAGGATACAAGCTCCAAAGACGTAGATGACGGTAATGGCGTTCTTTGGCTGACCGGCGGAGTCGACCTTGCCGATCCAACTCGACATAGGAAGGACACCATCTCGGGCGACCGCGTAGATCAGGCGGGAGGAAGCGACAATGGCAATGCTTGTATTCTGCGTTACTCAATTTTAGTGACCGGGTTAGAAAAACAAAGGAATCATACCATGATGAGCCCAATGGAAGCAATGATCGTCATGAAGACACTTCCTCCTTTGCCTAGCGCGAGCGCGTAAATTTGTACAAATGGTTGTGGGGCACCAAGCGAAAATAATATGTCGTAGTCGGGAGTGCAGAAAAGGAAGATAATAGTGGTGATGAAGCCAAGCACTCCAGTAGCGACGGCACTGCTAAGAATCCCTTTCCCAGCGACGACCTTGGCATTTTTTGTCTCCTCAGCGATGTGTCCCGCGGCATCAAAGCCAGTCATGGTTCCTGCAGTGAAAAGGCTGAGAAGGAATAAGTACTAAACGGACCCAACGATGTTAGGCAAAGGCGCACAAGGACAAAATCCAATTCCACCCAGCGGGTGCTCCGGTTCCATTATCTAAAGAATAGAGAGTCAGACATAATAAATGACGGTCCTAAATAATATACACACAAGTTTGAGTGAAAACCTCCCCGGCGGTGCGGAAACCGTATGTCTTGGAGACACCGATGGGAAGCCAGATCACGCTCAGGAAGAAGTCGAGCATGATGATCCCAAGAGAAAACTTGAACACGATAGAGTAGAAGCGAGGCGGAAGATAGTTGATTGCAACAGCAAGGAGTAAAAGCGCTTCAGACAGTGCCCAGATGAACGCTCTCCATTTGACGTTGTCATTTGAGATACCACCAGGGAAGTCAACTTCCCAAACGGCCAGCTGGGACACGATGTAGTATGCGGTGGTCTTATGTGTAATGCGTTAGAGGATGATTGAAAAAGAGGAAGTAGGAACTGACTTGGCAATTGCTGGCGGTGAAGGTTGACCAAGCAGTGCAAGACCACCAAGCCACGATGAAACCAAAGAATCGGGCGTATTTTGGACCTGCGCTCTCAGCAGCCCAGATATAAATGGAACCACTGAGAGGAAGGGCAGAGCATATTTCCGCAAGAACGGCGGCAGTAATTGTCATAAAAACAATAGTAATAAGATAGGACGACCTGAAAGCGGTTTCAAAGAATGTAAAAGTTTCCTGTGCATATTGAATACCATATAGCAGCAGGACCTCCTGCTAATATTCCAAGGAACAGAACTGAACTGATACGAGGCCGTCAGCCCAGGGAACGTGCGACTGTCAGAACCTGAAAACTTACCGGACGCCTCCGATGAAGTTTAAAGCACAGAAACTTGCACAGAAACTTTCAATGAGATGCCAGGAACGGTGGAGTTGCTGAGCAAGACCAATGAGCAGCAGAGACCAAAGGAATCATGCGACCTACCTGTTTATATCCAAGATTATGCTGAATAAAATGAAAAGGTCAGTATTTCCGGTCAGGACCCCTTGTGGGGTCATCATAATGGCGATACTGGGGGCTTCCCTACGCAGGTATGAGCGCTGTTCAGGTTCAAGCGGTATGATCTCAATCCTTCTGAATCCTGTAACGCTTGCCTCTGCATCATAATGACGTTGGAGAGCAAAACGCCGACAAGAAACAGTGAGGATACCCGCAGCCATGCATGCCAGTATAAATGACCAGATAACGATGGACGTTACCGATAACAGTTCAAATGCGTAGGAATATGTCCCAAGTCTTGCCCATGAAGGTCTGTACCAGCTGTAGTTCATCTTGATCGACTGGGGAAGCCTCTTCCTGGTCGGTTTTATGCACCTGTGTTGCGGACATGGCAGAGAGTGGAAGAGAGGCAGAGGAAAGATGGTTGAGATGAGAGAGATTCGAAAGAAAAAAAATTATCGGACTTCCGTGAGGAGTGATTACGTAATGAGCCTTTTTGGGGGGTCCGACAGGGCCTGACAGGGCTTGACGGTCCGGTTTCAGTGCCTTGATGAGATGATTGAAGCCTTCAAGAAAGCCTGAAAGAGAAGATGAGCATACATATCAGAAGAATATTAGGTATCGTGACAGAATAGTGTACCTTTAGCACGACCGACTCATGAATAGAAAGGTGCTTATGTGAGCGCTAGTCTGCTAGGCTGGCTGAGGATCTCGTCAAGTTGTCAAAGTATAGGCCATATATTTTTTGCGGCTCATTAGTAGATGACATGCTCAATCTTTACGGTCAAACCTCCGAGCCTTATTTACGAGCTGGAGAAAGGAGGATGAGGATTTGTGTGTATAACACAAAAATAGGCTTACATCTTGGGACTTATAGGTTGATCTCGAGTGATGTACTTATCACAAAGTACTTATATCAGTAAGAAAGAGAGGAAGAATGAAGAGAATGAACTCATTTGCCAATGGGGTTGATCACCTTTCCGGTAGCTGCATCAGTCTTGACAACGGCCAGAGGCGTACGTACCTACACGCAGTGACCCGTTGAGGATGTCAACACCTAACAGAATGATTAGGTCACGCTTACAAAAAGCCGCAATGTCCTTCAGTCGGCGAGGCCATATAGCTTCCACATAATCTTCGCGTGGCATCTATCATCTCCTCCGAGTTTTTATATGCTTTGAATGAATCGAACCTGAAGTTGTATTGTCAAGGTTTGATGCAGTGATTTTAACACCAAGAGCTGCTTTGCATCTTTATGGTGAACATATGCCGACTATGCGAGGAATCATGAGATTTCACCGGAAGATGCTTTACAATCGATTGGGCCATTGAGACCGTACACCACAATCCTACCACCCTCTCTTAGAATCCCTTGGACACGTCAATGGCGGTAACAAGACCCTCGATTATAGAAAGAGTGATCGCTGCACCAAAAATTCTTCTTCTTCTTCTTTTCTGTGGGCGTCGTAGTTTAATTGTAGAGAGGGGAGAGACGATATTGCAGAAGTCGAGCAAGTTCATTACAAGTGCAGGTTCAACTTTGGACCAAATCACATGCACGTGCAAGGGTAAAGCCACTGATTTCGAACTTCGTCTCCTTGAAGACGCAGTCGCAGACGATTCATCAGCATCTGTATCATGGGTCTGCTTACTATCATACGGAAGAATCGACGAAAGGAGAGATAAATGCGCATCTTGTTTTTGTATGATCATGAAGGTCTCTGTATCGAAAGGACACTAACTGACATGAAATAGAAGCGCTCGATAACGCAGGCAAGACAACAACCCTGAAAAAGCTCAATGGAGAGGACATCGGGAGCATCAGCCCAACGCTTGGATTCAATATCAAGACTTTCAAAGTGAGCACCAATTATTTGCTTAATCCATAAGCGACCCCGACGGTTTGCATAGGTACACGCTAAACGTTTGTGCGTATCATGAATGGTGTCTAATGGCCTCGCGCTGAAGAAGTAGCTATCCAGTAGATGTTGGTGGCCAGCGTACTCTTCGACCTTATTGGCGGAGTTAAGTACTTTGAGCAGACGGGCACGTTGGTCTGGGTAGTCGATTCCAGTGACCGCATGCACATGGGAGACTGCAAATACGAGCCTCATTCCCTTCTTACCGAGGATGTAAGTTCTAAATTTCACCACTTCCATCTTCACGAGAGTAATTACCAGCATGCCCGTGGCCAATCGCCTCGCATCTGCATCAGTTTCACTCGGTTGCTGGTTGCTGATCCTGTGACAGCGGCTCGCAAGTGCATCACTTCTGGTTTTTGCGAACAAAAGGATTTACAGGGTTCCCTAAGCGCGGTCGAAATTGAGCAGGTGAGTACCTCCGTCTTTCTTATGTCTTATGTCCGTCATCTCCGGCATTCCTCCGATCTGACCCTGTGTCTGGTGCAAATCAGACTCTCGACCTCGGAGCGATAACAACACACCGCTGGAAGATATGGCCCTGCAGTGCTGTTACAGGTGCAAATCTTGTCGAGGGGTTGGACTGGGTTGTGGGCGAGGTGGCCACAAGGTTGTACTATAGCTCCACGGCGCCGCTGGTAGAGCGGGCGAAAGATTGCCAGGGGGAAGTACTGACAGAGACTGGTGCAGCGGCATCATGATGGTGTCAGGTAGTGTATGGTTCAATGGATTGCAAACAAGTCGTGTGTTCATTCGGTTTGCGTTCCAGGTTGAATTTCTTGTCCGTGAGAGGTGCTTGTGGCCAATGTTCAGCTTGAACAGGTCCAGGGAAGTTCGATCAGCGACAAGTAGAACAAGATTATTGTGGCAAAGTTGTGCGCCTTTTACGAAAAGAACACAAGACAAGCTCATTCTCTTCATCGTGTGCCTTCACCTCGACACCAGTCACCTCTTGGAAGGTGTCAAGAGCAACCACGCAAAACTAGGCCTCTCGGTCAACCGTCGCTCCTCGCGGCAACCTTAATACTGGGCATTGAACAGTGGCGGAGGCCCCCGCGCTGTGACATACCACTTGATGTCGAATCCCTTACGTCCTCGATTTCACCTTCAACCTCTGCACACTTTTCTTGCCTTTCTATTCGGCAATTACGGGCTAATTTTTGCTCAGCGGTACTATGAGCTCCTTTTCTCTACCTATGACAAACGACTTTACGTGTTAAGTCTATGGAACTTATCCTGCATTCTAATCGCGGTCCAGATATTCTGTCATCTTCGTCGACTTTTGATGTGCAAGTTAGGACCTTCCAAAATTTGGTTTTACCTTTACATCTCAATCGTGTCCTGCATCAGTGGTGAGGTAGAGTTTGTGGAGATGGCCCGACCCAAGAGGTCTAGATGCGTCTCGAAACTAACTATCTTGGTCCCAACTTGTTTACACACCACGACAGCCAAGGCTACTCTCATCAATTCATATTGGATATTGGAGCTGCGCCTTGGAACGCTCAGGAGAGCGTCGTATTCCTCCGTTGGAAATCCTATCAGTGCGCATCTTGCATGGCGGGTGCAGGTACGGGAGTGCGAGTGGCGTTACGTGTGCAGCCCCGCACTACTGATGACTTGACCACCCATCCGTAATGGCATCCGCCCTGCGTCTACCCGTGCAAATCTCTCTTTTCTTTTAATTCCCTCCTCGACTTCTCAGTTCTTCTTTTCCATATTTTACAACAAGTTTCTTCTTGGCTCACCGATCGTACCACGTATTGCTGTCGATCGCCACCCGCGCTCGCCCCATTAGCTTTCCTCGTTCTTGAAATCCACTTTCCCACAGTGGATTTGCAGCCACCGCTCAAAATGGACTCTTCGCCACCGTTTATAGTGCCCTTGGCTCACATTTACTTACCGGACAGGCACCGTGTAAGAAAAGAAGAATGCCCAGAGAATGCCTAGTTAGAGGCGACGGCTGAAGTGGGTGTGTGGACTCGCCTATCTAAATCTGTTCCTTTTCCCTGTGCCAGAAGAGCTTAGAGTTAATATAACCATGACACGAAATGCCAACTTGCGACATCACGCTTACTAGGTCCCCTTGCCCTTGGCCCTCTCGGCTCGTTCCTTCGAATTTGACTTTGTCAACTTCTCCCGATTCACGATCTGTGTACATTGTACGTGCATCATTCGCTATCTAATGGACCTAAAGCGGTACAGTGTGGTAGGGATTGAGTGGGTCGGGGGGCGGCTTCTTGGTTTCTTCTTTTCCTTCCAAATGTTCTTCGTGGGCTGTTCGGTACGAATTTGAAGCTTCGATGTGGAAATTCTGTGGTTACTCGTTAATTTCAAAGCATTGTTCCAGGACCGGCTGTTTCGTTATGCAAAGATTGACATAGGTGACGAATATTTGAAGGCTAGGCGGTGGCCCATCTGGAACACAGGGGTATACGCTCAATAGTCCATATTATTAACCTTTTAACATATGCAGCCGTACCCCTAGAAATGTGACCGTATTGGACAATGACGATCGATGTGCTCAGATCCATGCCAACGCCACTGGCACCAATGTCAATTTGCAGTTTCACATGATCGAAAAACAAACTTTAGCCTGACCTGTATTCAAGACACTTTACGCTTCTCATTGCCGAATGTCGGCACCACACGTCTAGGCTACCTCCTATGTGGCTGTTGCGAGCTGTCGATCGTACTCGGGGAGTGTAATGCATATCGGCGCGTAAGCCCATTGTCAGATAACAAGTAGAACCGCAACTCACCTGCTCATGCGCCTACACAACCGTTGACTATTGTGATCAACCTGAGCAGCGTCAAGGCCGTTACAGAAGCGTTACATAGCAGCACGGGTACAGGCTTCTACGCCGCCGCGTCGTCGTTTGTTGTCAGGAGGACATACTGACAGAAAGTGTTCGATTAACTCTCTTTATAACGTCTCTCAGGCCGATCGTGTGTTATACGCGGTCAGTTTAGCCTTTATGCTTTGGGTTTTAGTCGTTACCTCACATTCTACCTGCCGTACGTTGAATCCTTGTCTAGCTAAGCGATGTTGGATGCGAGGTTTCTGGATGACGGAGGGTTCAACGACGCGGTCACATGGTCACATCGTGGCGTAGGCGCCCAAGACGCCACGCGTTCCGCGTGCCAGATTCAGACGTGTTCGATTTAAACACCGAGGTTTTAAAATTTTCAGATGTTGCATAACACTCTCCTCGCATGAAATTCCTAGGACAATGGGCAGCAGAAATATGCCCATGGTAAAAAAAAAGAGAGTGATCCACGGAATATGTCGAGGACAATTGAATTTCAAACAGGATTCAGCGGATACCATGCCTCGAACGGGGATAGAGTGTCTATGACCGAGAGGATCACCGTGGAATTGTGGACGATGGGCACGACGCAGATAGTGCATATGTCGGTGAAACTGACAATGCGCGTCAAATATGGCGTTTTTTCAGGTCTTCCGTGGAAAAGAGGATCCTCGGCATAGTGCAGGGCCATGTCAATGCCTCGGTATGTTTTTTTGGAGATTCCGCGGGAAGGGTCACTTTGCTTTGTCATGCGAATCCAGAGCGGAATCCTGAGAATCCTTAGGCACGTGGTCTATTCCCAATGGAGACATGAGAATCCCCTGGTTTGGACGTGGTTGCGGATCTGCACTTGCATCTGTAGCTGTATCTGGATGATGGCCCAACTTCTAACACGGGAACCCGTAGCTTGCGCTCGTTATAAGGGGCTCAGTTCGACCCATCTTTCTGTACTCTCTCCCATCCTTCGCCTTCTTATCCCATGGCCACCTCCACTCAGACTTGTGTCCAGTTCTCATCCTCCTCAAAGGCCCTTCAGTCGACATCTCTCTTCTCTTCGTCGTTACTCAGCCCACGGTCATGGATAATATCATTTGGTACGACTTTTAACCAAGCCTGTATGATTACGAACTCAAAGTTTTCCCCAGCGCGCAGCTCCATCCTCTCCCTGCTTAACGACGCAATTACAATCGGTCACCTTACAATCTCCGACTCTGACGGCGTGCATTACTACGGAAAGCACCAAAAAGGATGTAATGACGTCCATTTAAAAATCATTAATGACAATTTTTGGATACGTATCCTTCTCTCAGGAGATCTCGGTTGTAAGTCTGCACTTGGACATCTCATCTTAGAAGTTGAAACAATCTCATCATTCACAAATAGTCAGTGAGGCTTATATGATCGGTGATATCGAGGTTTCCTCCCTCAAGGGCAGCATGGACGTATGTCATCTGTTTTCTATTCATCTCAACTCCGACCCCATATATATTTGCCATTCATAGCTTTGGCTCGAAAATCAAGTCGGAATGGAAGAGACTCTTTCCTCTGTTGCTGCCCGTATCTCGTCAGCCATCTCTGGCCTCTACAACTCCTTCCTCGGCCAGACGCGCTCACAGGCTCGCCTCAACGCCATTGCTTCCTATGATCAGTCCAACGAGCTTTTCAAAGCCTTCCTCTCTTCTGAGATGATGTACTCTTGTGCACTCTGGTCCGACTCTGAGGGTGGCGTTCGTGGCGATCTAGAGGATGGCCCTCGGCCTGGAGATCTTGAAGCGGCACAGCTTCGGAAAATTCGTCATGTCCTCAACAAGGCACGCGTTAAGCCAGGTCACCGTGTCCTTGAGTTCGGCTCAGGATGGGGAGGCTTGGCTATTGAGGCTGCACGCACCTTCGGCTGCGAAGTTGATACCCTCACTCTTTCCGTAGAACAAAAGAGGCTGGCCGAGGAGCGAATTCATGCCGCCGGTCTCGATGGCCGTGTCCGCGTTCATCTTTTAGATTACCGTGAGATCCCTGCAGAGTGGGAAAAGGCATTTGACGCCTTTGTGAGCATTGAGATGCTCGAGCACGTTGGCGCCAAACACTACAACACCTACTTCAAACTTGTTGACTTCGCACTCAAGTCGCGCGACGCTGCTGTCGTTGTCTCTTCGTCTACATTCCCCGAATCCCGTTACACTGGTTTTCAGGCCGAAGACTTCATGCGCCGCTACATGTGGCCCAATTCGTGCCTCCCCTCCGCAACCACTCTCATCACCGCCGCACAGACAGGCTCCTCCAACCGCTTCACCCTCGAGGGCGTCGAAAACCACGCGTCACATTACCCACGGACTCTACGCGAGTGGGGTCGTCGCCTAGATCGCAATCTCTCGCAGGATTTAATTTCGAAGGATTATCCTGGACTCCGTGATCGTGCTGACTACGACGCTTTCAAGCGCAAGTGGCACTACCTTTTCGCATACGCAGGCGCAGGCTTTGCAAAGGGCTACATCACATGCCATATGCTGACGTTCATCCGCCCAAACGACACACCTTTACGCTGTGATTGATCTTATTGATAGGCCAACTCCCTCTTCCCTAGCCGTAACCCGACATTTCCGCCCCGTTTGGCACGATATACCTATACTACTATACCCCGCCTTTGGCAGCCTTATCAATCAGATTACCATGCCCTGCGCCACGACTCACACGCTGATGAACACGAACGCTCGGCACACATACACGCTATCTCAATCACTTTTCTGCGCCCCTGCGAGCAAGGGCTGTTATATTAGAATCCTTTCCTTTGGCTGCCTTTTTCCTTATAGCTTGGACCACCTATCGCATTTTTACACCCCCATCTGCATGGATCGTACATATATCACTAGACGGCATCGCTTAAAATACTCTTTTTCCCTGGCCTCTGTCTCTTTTGAACTATATTCATTTCGCTATATTTTATATACTATACAAAGAACTCACCCCAATTGTACATTTACCGGTATCTCAATGGAACCATGATTACTTTCCTATCTTGAGCTTAGTGTGGCGGGTAGAGATCTCAGGGGAGGCCTCGATGGAGTAAGGAATAAAAGACTTCCTTCGAAAGTGCGCTAGTACATACTAGGAATAGGTTTAGTTACACTGAGGCGCAGAATGACATGTTTAGGCGTGTGCCACCATTGTGTAGATGTTGCTTTGTCGAGAAAGAGGGGTAGTCCTGTTGCTTCGATGCAGGGGGTTTGGAGTTGACTCCAGAAATCATTGCCATCGGAGAACCCTATCTTCCTGTGTTTTTCTTGCGTAATAACACCGCTAGTAGCGCTAGTAAAGTGAACGCACTTACCTATCGGTGCCTGCGAGGCTTGAGCTTGAGCGCTGATTGATCAAGATAACAACATATCCGACTCGGACCGCTCTCTACGTTCACATCATCTTGCTCCAGAAGTTGACAGACCTAGACAGACTCAAGCAGTCCAGTCATTTCACCCTAAATCTTCGGAGACCTCAGGGAACGAAACCGGATAAGAATCGCCGGGCCTGCCATTAGTGGAGTCGCCTAGCAGGCTAGCACTCAGCTCGGTGCCTGGGCATGAGGATTGTTTGTTGGAGGATAAGCAGGCGCAACATACACCAGTACCCCGAATGCGGCGGATGAAGGCTAAGTGTGCATGAATTTTATATATAGCATGAAGCATTTCTGGTCAAAAATGACTTGGAAACGTTCAATAGCTCTCTGAAACTTACGCATGGTACGATCCTTTTGATAGATACAACTTTTCGTTCCTTGCAAATGATGTCTTGTGTAACTTGGCAAGAAATGAGACAGCCACCCTCGATCTGTGGGGGTGTATGACACGCACCTGGAGATCATCCCATCATGCGGCAGGTTAAACGTTGAATTCTCTCTCGTTAGGAATATCCTACTAGAGCCGTAAAACCTGACGAAATCCAAGCCTCCGTGAACACTCAACCCTAACGAAGAAGGATTGTGCACATTTTGCTCGTCGAGATTATTTGCGATTTGAGATAGATGCTGACAACGAAACTGTCTGACTCGCCATCGCCGGCACGGATAACCCCTTCTGACGTGGCAACTATGGCCTCCATGATCTATCGTTGTATGGTGTCATTATAGTGATTGCCAGCACTAAATATCCATCATGCAGCATATGTTGCGGCCAGAGATCAACTCAGGCTCGACTCTCAGTTCCGCATGACCGCTGTTTTGTTCCCAGAAAGCTGCGATGCGAACACCCTGGTCCTTTTATTCTCCTTTGGGTGAGCGTCCAAGACATTGAATATTCTTCAGCCCTCGGCAGAAAATTTTGTCCGGCTTTCTTTCTTGCCTGATGAACCAAGATCGAAGGATAGTGTATTTGTGCGGTAGATTGCATTGCAGAAGCAAGATAAGAGGGTTTTCCAGCTTTCCCTGACTTTCCCGAGGAAATATGACAGTTTTGAGTTCAAGCCCGAAGAGGATGGATTGATTATGATTACTTGAATGATGGTATAGGGCGCCCAGGGGCTGAAGAGTGGACAGTAGTGAATGTGATGCAGAAGGCTGTCTGGATAGATAGATTGAAATCATACATAAAGAGAGAAAACCCCGTGTAATGCAAATCTAATGAGAAAAGATAGCGAGTGTAGTAGTTGTGTATAGAAAACTTGAAGAGTCGCTCGCACAGCAATAGTGTCTGGATTTAACATATCTGATTCGAATCCAAATGGGCGAAATAGATAATTGTAATGTCGTGGCAGGTCGTCAGTCGTCAAGAGTGTAAACGAGTAGGATCAAGTTTGGTGATCCAAGCTTGAAGCTCCTTCGCGTTAGGGGCGGACAGAGCGTGAGAATTGGATGCTGTAAAAAGAGTAAACGAGAAGGGTTTCTGCGATTGACCATTTGCTAGTTAGTGATCAAATACCACGCATTGCAGGGGCGCCTTACCCCGAGCAGAAACTCCTTGTGCGGATCGCTCTCAACGTTGACTCCAGTAAGGCTGACAATACCAATCTCTTCAAGCTCGTTAGAATGAGCGTAAATATGAAGATAAGGTCTAAACAAGGGCATTTCAACATCCGATGTTGACAAAAAAGCTGGAACGTACCTTCGGAGCACAAACCATCGTCGTTCCCAGATGTCTTGACTGGCATCCGTCAGAATCATCAGATGGCCTTTTTTGGTCGCGCTGTCACTGATGGGTCCTGTGTCAACAACTGAATCTAAGCAAGAGAGAGCATGGCCATACCTTCGGGGTATCAATTTTGTGTCGGAAATTAGTTTCAATTCTTCCACAGATCCGAAGTCTGTCCCTCGTTTCTTGGATGAAGTAAGAGGTTCGTCAGGGTCACAAGGGTCCTGTGTCAAAACAATCTAAGCGAATGTCAGTAATCGATGAATAGATTCTACGTAGAGGAATGTCGTCGAACCTTTCCCTGATGGCCAAATTGTTTCTGCCACAAAGCTAGTGACTTGGCGAGAATGGCATCAGCACGCCAAGCGAGAGCATCTACTGCTAGCGGACGAGGCGGATGATTTGACAGGATGACTCGGATAGCTTGGACGTCAGCGGCTCTGCGTTCAGTAGAAACCAGACGTTCGTAATCCTCGACAACTGAAATGCCACGAGGCTTCCATGAACCTAATGCTTCTTCACCTCGGACGTATTTCTCAGAAGTATCCATTCGCCACAACTCTCTAGGCGAACGGGTAAGAGGAGGCGACAGGCGAACATTGAAGAGGCTGCTTGTCTTCGAAAGGATTTTTGTTGAGCCGAAAAACGTGAGAAGTTTAGAGGGCGGGCTTGCATCACGCGTTCGCATAGTGATCGCAGCATCCATACTGAACTGGACAGGGTCCGTACAGGTGTCTATAGCCACAGCGAAAGTGAACTGGAGGAGAACACGCTGGTTGGGTGCAGTCACTCTGTTCAACAGAACAGAGTCATGGATACTTGAGTCCCATAGCGCCAATGATTCTAGTATACCAGTCCCATCAGGTCGAAATTCAACAGTCTGGTCTTTCATCAGTGGTAGTGTGATGAGCGCCTTTGATGTTGATTCGTGTGTACGGCCCTTAGAATCCAGGAGACGAATGTTACCCACGCGCACTCTTGTGAATTCCAACCAGGGCAATTGCTGTCCAGAGTTCGACGAAAGAGTCAAGACAACCCGGCGCTGGAGTCCTTGATGCAGTAAGAAAGCACCTGCGTCAAGATCACCCTGTGATACGACCGGAACAGGAGCATATGAACCATCAGGCCCTAGTTCGTATATCTGCAGCCATGCTACAACGTCATGGTTTTGTTCGACAACAAAGTCTGTTTCTGACCGTCGCATGGGAGGGAGGGTACTGGAGCGACTCTCCGGGGTGCGAGTGCCCGACCGGGGTGGAATAAATGACTTCTGCTCCCGCAACTCATCCCATCGCTCTAGTCGCTCAAGGTATGTGGGCTTTACTGCTGCGAAAAATTCGATAGGGCAATAACCTTGTCGCAAGTGGTTTAAAACTTTCGTTGATGCAACAATCGAGAAGCTCCGGCGAAATTTCAGTTCCGAAAGGGATGCATTCTCCATGTCTACAGCGGAAGACGGAAATACTTCCTCTGACGTTAGGGTAGGACCTAAAATTGAAGACAATCGAACTTGAAGGTGGAGGCCAGAGAATTCGTGTGACGACAGGCCCTTTACTGTATCCACTGTCATGAAGAATATCACTTTGCTACTGGGAAGAATAGTGCCTGGTATCGGCGAAGACGCTCGTGTTGAAGCACTGGACCCGTTGAGATGCTTTGCAGATTGTACGACGCTGACGATTTTAATATCAACACGACATGAACCAATTGCCTCTGACGTATATCGACAGAAAATTGGAACAGTAGAGGAGGACGACAAGCGACGGGCAAGGGGGGCAAGGGATATTAGGGCATTTCCAACGAAGGAATACTCTGGCGGGGGTGAATCATAGAAGGGTTCGTCTGAGGAAAAGTGCTGTGTGTAGGATGGTCGATCAATGTAGGTTGTCAGGTTCCGCATTCGCTGTAGCTGCTGCTGCATTCGATCAAGGGACCATGAATAAATGGCGTTGTGTCGCTTGTCAAGTATTTTTACTGCGACAGATGGTTGAGTCAAGGAGGCAAGGATAGGGTCGGCCACATCGCCGAACTCATCCAAACCAGCGATGGTGTCGACGGCTGACGTAGGAGCACCAAGGGGACCACCAGCAGCGATTGTAAAATTGAATGAGACATCTTTACCCAGCTCCTTGCTTTACAAAATCATTAACGCCGAAAATAGTGTCATGAAACCAAAAAAACTCGTACCTGATGATGTTAGCTTCCTTAATCATAACGGCGTTTGACAAAACCATCTCTGCCATCGAAAAAGAACGATGCGATCTCCACCGGTCAAGGACTTTGCGTATTAGCCTCAAGTGCTTCGCGCTGTAAATGACAGGCTCAAACTCGTCTTCGAGCTCTTCTCCTCTTGCACGGGCGTCAATGAGCCGCCTCATCTGGTTCCGGACGAGCTTCAACTGATGTTCCATATGTTCCTTCTCGACCTTCAGGTCCTCTGCTTCCGCAGATGACTCCGTCATTTCCTGTAGCCGATGTTCAAGCTGATGTTGGGCATCCTTGAGAGAGTCATCAAAGACAGCAGGGCTGCCGTGTACACTCGTGTCGTCCGTGGCAGTAGCATCACTAGGGAAGGGCCGGCCTGCTTCGCTCCATACGTCATCCATATGGCTCAGACTGCTCTCTGGACGTGACGGCTTCGAGTTGTGGTCGCGCATGGTCTTGACCTTGGTGATCTTTTCGTACAGTTTATTGAGGTCATCATCTGGAAGATTATCGAGAGTGGGATCCAGACCAAGGCGAGTAAGAGCAGCCTCCCGTTTCGCAAAATTCCAATCAACATCAATTTCGTCGGTGGAGGATGTAGGGGAGTCAGGTCGTGTTGACGTTTCGCCTTCAATTTCTCCGGCCGAGATGGCAATGCTGAGATTAGATTTAGCTGCCACTCGATCCCTCTGCCTTCGAACCTCCTCTGGGTTATTAAAACGGAAGACATGGTTGTCACCTGAGAGACAGTTAGACTAAGAAAAGGTTTCAAAAACCACTATATATTACCAAGAATAATGCGAAAACCGGAACGGAGCTTATGTGACTGTTGTCCATCGTTAATTGTGGTTCAAGCTTCTTCAAATCAAACTTACCTGTCCTGGAACGAGTTGTTTGCCGTTGAGGAACTGACAAACGCTGATTAGGACTATGACTCCACAGACTGAGAGTAGCAACAGAACCAACCGTTATACTGTCTGGCAAACATTGAATGGTAACCTTGCCATCGGCATTATCGAAGTGACAATGTTCTTCCGTTATATTATCACCGCTCAAACGTATCGTGGCTGGCTTCTCGCTATCTAATCGACCAACCTTGGGGAAAAAAAAAAAGATTGGTCTTAATGTCACATAGAAAAGAGGGGCAGATGCGTACGATTGTTTTCCCCGATTTGAGCTGATAGATTAGACATTCACTCATCAAGGGATCTATAAGGCAAAGTTAGAACACAGAATTCCCAAAAGATTCAAAGGAGAGCATGCGGGACGAACCTTCGTTCTATGGAAGAATCATTCTAGAGTTGGTAAAACGCACACAACGACATCAGAAATGAACGCACCAGATTTACGAGATGTGGCATCTGATAAATAATTATTAAACGCGATCCCATGCATCAGTAGTTCATCACATACCTTCTTGGGTGTATGAACACCAACAAGTTCCCTATCCACAGTAATACCCAGCTCTTCAAGGGCCTTCTCCCGTTCTATTTGTACCTCCTGTGTCTTTTGCATCTTCTCCTCCCAAGTCTCATTCAAGCTCTGCATAAGTTTTTCACTCGCCTCCATCTGTTCCTGGAGCTCTGCCTTAGTCACAGTCTTGATACGGCCATCCTTCGTCTGGTATGTGACCTTCTGCTTCTCAGGCGGTACCTTGGGGTCGAAGACATCTTCGCTGCTTGATCCCGATACACGAGCTGGAGTGGCACCGCACACGATCGTCAATGAAAAGAACAAGCAAGAAGAAAAAGAACCATCCGATGCGACCGTACTTACCTCTTAGCACCTCCAACTCCTCCTTCAGTTCACGGACGAGCTTCGCGTTGGGATCCTCGTTCACCACTGCCTTATTCTTGATCTTCTTCGCCTGATCGGCATAGCGTAGCGTACTAAGCGTCTCCTCGTAATCAGCAGGCGAGATGGCAGCGATCATCGCTGTTTTTGAGTTCCCGCCAAGGCTGTCCTTAAGCAGCCATGTGAGGACCTGGGGCATCTCGGTGATGAACACGACACGGAAAACAGTTGCGAAAGTCATAAGCGCCGCACCGAGTCGCGATAAGGTATGAATTCTTCGGCCTTGCCTTTCTTGCCTTTCTTCCCGTGATCTACTTGGCTTGCCACTGCCAGAGCTGATATGACTTTGCCCAAGGTTGTAAGTGACTTGTTGATGTTCGCTCCTTCCTTTAGCCGCTGGCCGGTCGCCCCTGTCGAGTTTGCGCGCTCCGACCCGGCCAAATCGATTAGACTGGGAGGAAAATAAGGCATGAACATGCTATGTTGGGGTGAATAGAACACACTTGATTCTAGAGACCTTCTCTGTATCCATATTCGTTTCTACATCGTGACGTTTCATTGTCAGGAGGAGAGTAAACACAGCATGCGACCGGGACGATCTAGAAAGTAGGGATGTCGATCAGCGGACACGGGTCACAGGAGGATGTGAAAGGGTGAATACGTCTCGTTCATGTTCGTGGCGGCGACAGTACGCGCCTTATTACCTTCGTCCATAAGAGTCATCATTTCGTCATAGCTGTTTACGACCAGTTTGGAGAGATCCTCAACGTAGGGACCCAAGCTGGGATGCTCACGAACCCTGAGATTCCCTGTGTTCTTGGGATTCAGCAGGTCGCGTACTTTCTCGTTGTAGATCTGAAGAAAGGGGGCTTGTGAGCTGCGAGGATTCGGCGGAGGATTCTGATGTTGGGCCGACCTCGATGTAGGAAACCTCGACGGTGAAAGATTGGTTGGGGTCTGCGGTGCGCTTTGCATCTACTCGAGTGAAAAGTTCTTGGCAAGTAAGGGGGATGATACCCTTGTCCGCGCCGTCTGGAGATGTTCTTTGAGTCTTTATAGGGTGAAAAGTATATTCGACGACGTACAGCCCATCATACTAAAGCATTGTCGTCAGGCGTCATAGACGCGTGCGCAATAATTCCAACGCTACTCACCTATAGGATTTTCCAGACCCTGCCCCATAGTGTATTCGATCAACCTCAGCCCAAACGAGAAAAACCAAAAGCTTGACGCATACCAGTTTGACCATCTGCATTCATAAAAAAGAACATCAGGAACGCATTCCCCGTCTTCACCACACTACAACCACCAGAAGGACTCACAAGCCAGAATACACGCATTGAAGCCCGCAAACCCATGGTCGAGCAGCTCCTTGCCCAAATCATCGTAGAGCGTCTGCTGCGAACAATACCCCGGCTCGTCGCGAGGGCCCGCCGACCAATAACTCTTATCAAAACTGAACGCGAGCTGCTTGCGCTCTGTCGCACGCTTCGAGTCCTGTGCTGAGCCCGCCTCAGGCGGGTCGAGGATCGTTTGGTTCCCATCCATCCGAATGAGGGGCTTGGCGCCCCGCGCAAGCTCTGCATTGTATTATCGTTTATTCATTGCGTCCGGATAGGATACGAATGGCCACGCACCACGAGAGTTCAGGGGGCGACATCGGACGACGACCTTGATGTTGCCGTCCCCTGCTTCGGCCATTGTAGATTATGTAAAGGGGTTATTGTAAGTGTAGAGAGCGACGAGGAGAGACGCGCTCTGCCTGGGATCGAGAGCCAGGCGACGGGGTATATTGAAGAGCTGGAAAGGCGAGGGGTGGGCGTGGTTGTCAAGCAAGAAATTCACAAGCGCAAGCGCGAGACCACAGCGTGACGCGTTTGCCGCAATTGTGATCGCTAGCTAGCTTCCTCCGCCCACCATGCCATGCCATAGCTGCCTTTTCTTCGTATTGTTTTGCTCTAAATCTTGGTTATGACCTTATTACTGCCGTAAGTAAAGGGTCTAATCAGCGCATCCTGGGAGCCAATAATTCAAATTAGTTTTGGTAGCGACCTGCCCTAACAATGTCAATCCCAGCGGCCTAATCTCCTATAACACTGGGAATTGCGCAATCACGATTGTCTGTCTAAACAGATGGCGTGACACTTGCAGGGTCTTTACTATTACCATCTGCCAACGTCCAATCCCCATCTTGTCCTCATGTGCTGCTCCTGCTGCTGTGCGCGCGTGCATACACATGTGTGTGTGTTGCGTGCTGGGCCTGCCAGTGCACAAACTCAATCTCCAATCTGTTTTTCCGTGACCACCGACTACATATGTAGTCCAGATCCGAGGCCTACCGGCCTGTCCGCTGCTCTGCCTCGGGATTCATTGCGAAATTCTGATATGGACTTAATTTGCGAGGTCAAACAAGCGTACTTGTTTACTGACCGGTCAACGTTCAACGTCCGTACTTTTGCCGTGCTTGGCTAGACTCTAGATCATCAGATGAGTGCCCTGTGTTCAGAGTCCAAATGTTAATTAAACGGCAAACGTCCGGATACTACGTTAGAATTATAACACTGGCATACGATGGAGCACGATTTCAATACAGCATCCCTGGCGCGTCGGGATGTTATCCTTGCAACTCTCCATCTCTCCCAGGCTGACAGGGAGTAGATGGTATCACACAACCTTTTTTTTCTCATGTTGTCAATATAAGTATGTGCAGTGTTGCCACGAAGTAAACCGAAGTGAACCAAAGTGGGTACTTTGTTTTCAGTTCGTCAACCCGAAGTGCGACGAAGGTCGTATGTGTGTGATTATTTCAAACCATGGTTTCTCCAGATGATAAATGTAATAGCAAGGGTTCGTGGGCTCGTTTGGTATATACGTCTTAAACGGTAGCCACGACCCGATGGCTAGGATGGTATCGACGTATCAAAATCAAATCATTGAACTGCGAGTCGGGGTTCGTCAACTTCTTGAACTCTGGCCTCATCATCACTGTTCAAAAATATACCTGTTTGGAATGCAGCACCGCTCATCAGAATTCAGATGCAGGGCGTATGTCAGGAAATTGAATAGTCCCATCGTCGGACTATTGGTTGTGAGTTATAACTATCTTTGATACTTCCACGCCAGTGACGTCGACACCACCGTGATACCCATGAGTAGCAGGTCCAGGATCTATGTATCATCAAAGGCTATCATGATCAATGTACGATTCAAACTTACTTTTTGAGGTTATTACCCTTGCTGAGCTTATCGAACTTGTTGACTCTTCAAATACAGGATGTATACTTTATCAGGAAACTGAATAATTAGTTTCATCGACCACCGGCGGTAAGTTATAACTATCTTTGATACTTACACACCAGTGACACCGCCGTGATACGAAGTCTAGGATCTATCTATCTATCATCAATTGTCAATGCACAATCCCGACTTTTAAGGTTATTATAGTCGTGCGAAGCTTACTGAACTTAAGTTGGCGCGAATATATATTACCTCGTTCCTCTGACGCGTCAAGCGCCAAGCGCCAGGCCTTCACAGGCACCCTTCAAGCCTCCAGGTTCTTGTGAATCCAGCGTACATATCACGGCCAATGATCTCACAAACTAGATTAATTATTTTTTAGGCTATCAGTTTTGTTTAAGTTCTGAAATCCAAATCGAAATCACAACGACGGCGCTAGCTCTAGCGAGATATCTATCACTCCCACATGATCGACGTCTCAAGGCGCGTTGCGTGTCCACAGCATTCAAGTTGACAGCCTGAGATAGATATAATACAGCTAATAGTCAGCTGGACGCCTCGCGTGGGCGTGCACGCGCGCATGTTCAAGCTCAAGTTGTACACCTGTGCCATTCAACGCGAATCATGATCAGGTCCCAGTGTCCACCGTGGCTATGATTGACATGTTCAACATACTAATATATATAGTGCGTTGTAAAGTTGGTGGCGTGGACTTGGGATTTGGGATTTGGGGTTCGTCGCGGTTCCGAGGTCTAGTTCCCGAGGCCTGAGGTGTCTGGGTTCGCGAGTGAAAGTTGCGTGGACTCTTGGAGCCTTGAAACACGAATCGGACTCGGAGTGCACGTTGTGCTCGTGCTACTTACGCTCGCCGTGGATCCATGGCCGGGGGACCTGGAAGTGCTCGAAGCTGAATTAATTTTTTTTAAAAAAAAATTCAAGTCATACATAGACAGGATCGTTCATTGGCAACGTCAACGCCAAACGCCAAAACGGCTGCATCGGTACCTGCAGCATCATTTATCTCGAAATTGACATGCGACATGCGCATTGAATATTAAACGGTCGTCGGTCAACTTGCGAAAGAACCTAGAAATGCCAATGGGCCATGGCCCTAGTACTGGCTATGCGCGACTGCCAACTCCAACGACCGTCGAGGTCGACTTGGGCTTGAAGTTGAGCCTCCGAGCCGGATCTGGCCTTATGAGACCATCCATACATGGCCCACGGGTCCAAAAACTTGAATTCAGGCAGATATTTTTTAATTATTTCTCCTATACTTCGCTTGATAGCGATAAGTACGATTCAGAGAACCTTGCAGAGCCTCAAAAGGATGAGTTCACAGAATCCGCTGAAATCCAGATTTAAGAACTAAGACCTAAGGACTGACTGAAAAGCTCCATACGAAAAGCTCTATACTTCATATCCGTACAAGCTCTAAACCTCTAGCCCAAACCTCTAGTGCAAACCCTCAATCCAAACCCTCAAACCCTAGCCTCCAATTGCAAACCTCCAAACGACCGCGTCAAATTTCAACCCCAGCTCCTACGATACACTGCGATTGCTATTACAATTCGATTGTAGACTTGGAGGTTAGTAGCAGTGCAGCTATGCCGAATGAGGCTTGTCGATGGGTACCATGGTACGGTGGAAGCCGTAACCTGTGACATGTAGCGCGTAGCTTTGAATTGTTGTTGGGTGTTGGTGTGGAATGAGGCTTGGTGTGGAATGAGGCTTGGTGTGGAATGAGGCGTGAGGCTCAGGTGGGGCTGGGTGCGTGTTGTTATGCCATGATATGGAAATATGCATTTGGAATGGGATGAGATGGGGAAGGGGATGGTATATGCAGATGGGCTGTGTTGGGTTGGTTGGGTAGGATTTTCGACATCATTAGTAGGTGTAGGTGGTGGGAGGTAGGGAAGCATCGGCGTCGGTGTCGAGAACTGGATACTAGATACTTTTTGTTTTGTGGGAGTGGGAATGCGAGATGGGCTTAGAGCAGATCAAAGTCGTCGAGCTGGAAAAGGGGTGATAAGTAAAACCGCATATGCAACTGCAACTGATCATGAGACGCACTTCGTCGTTATAACTCATAATGGTCCTCTTCAACTTGGACGTGTCTACCCAGGTGACAAAGTCTTCCATGTGTCTACAGGAAAAAAAAAAAAAAAAAAAAAAAAAACGCAAATGTCGCGTCGTCAGATAAAAAGAATGTGGTTTAGTTAGACTGTACGCACCTGGTGACTAGATACGCTGGATCCGTAATAGTATCAGGACCAACACGTACATGACCCTGTTCGATAAACTTGACAGCCTACCAAGTCAAGCGATACTCATCAGCTCATAGTCACCTACTCATTCCCATACATCACAACCACTCACTGCACTAACTGTCTCCGCCATCTTCGCGACACACATCACTACAGCGAGCCTACGGCGGCAAAACGCGGCAACAGTGAGCTTGTTTTCGACGTCGCTGAGCTTGGCAGAGGCGTTGAGGACGCCCATGTCGTAGAGCTTGGAGAGGAGCTGTGATTCCATGCGTGTGCGGAAGGGGTCTTGGGAGGGTAGGAGAGAGAGCCGATGGGTGAAGGAGCGGAGGGTGCCGCAGAGTTTATTGTATCTGTGGGCGGTGTGGGTCAGGATTTTGTAGACGATGGGATGGGACGTACTTGTGGTAGTCCTCGCGATCTTGGATGTGGTACCGCCGCATTACCTTGATTTCTCGCAGGTTTGCATCTTGTTTCCACTACAAGAAATAAAATAATAATAATGATAATAATAAGTCAGGGCGAGCGGAGTGTGTTGTGGAGAGCTTGTACGTTTAGGAAATCGACTTTCTTGAGCAACTTTTGTTCATGATACTTGAGTTTGCGGACCATCGTCGTTGAGGTGAAGAAATTTGATGTCACGTGTCACAATTGTAGCTACTTACTATCTAGTAAGTATCGACTATACTATAAGTAAGTACTTGTAATGACTATTAGTATCTGGTTACAGTCTAACCGCTTCCTCTGGCGGATTTCTCTCATGGAGCCGAGGTGGGGCGTTGGAGACAGACGTCTTCTGTAAAACTGAACGATGGTGCATCACGTGAGTGGTCATCGGAGGCAGGGTCAACGACGCCACGATGATCAGGACCTCCTCGAAAGCTATGATGATCATCGTTGCAAATTTCTTGTAGACAGAGCATTGAAATTTCACTAGATATGGACAGATAAGTTGTTCGGGTGAAAAGTAATTATTTCCCCATTGAGCTTGGTTGGCGGGTCAAGCCACGTGTTGACACAAACAACCCTTTGCTCATCGTCCACAACGTTCTCCTCGGCTTTCCCCTCAACACCAGCGTCGTCCACACAGGTCGATCGTCTGATATATCCTAGGGTGCTTGGTACATCCATTTCATATTAATCCTTTAAATACCGTGTTTTTTTAACTGTATATGCAGATGAACGGAAACGTTCTCAGGCAAGCACAGGCAGGCACAACAACAACAATGCTCTCTATGAATACTCCCTTTCTTCCTAACATCCAGCAATCCACACAGCCTACCAACCCCAACGCTGGCCCTGGACAACTCCAAAACCCTGCAGCCATCATGGGCATGAACATGAATATGGGCATGGCTGCTATGAACCAGCAGCAGCAAAGGTACCTCCACCAGATCCAGCAGGGCCCTCAAGACGTCCGCCAGCAGCGTCCAATCCAGCAGATGCAGATGCGCCCCCCACAGCCAGGTCAGCCTATCGCTGCTGGTGCAGGCCCAGGCCCCACTGGTCCACATATGGTCGGCATCCCCCATGGCGCACAACCAAACAATATGTTCAACCCTACCATGATGAATCCACCTCCAGGCGCCACCATGGTTCGTCGGGTTGCTTCTCAACCACAAATGAACGCCGGCCCCGGCCCCGGTGCTGCTCCTGGTGCTGGGCCACCCGGAGTCAACAATATGGGGATGCAGATGCAGATGCGCTCTGCTATGCCGCAGGGTATGACGCACCCGCTTAGGATGGCGGGGCAGGGTCAGGACCAGATGAGGATGGGTGTCAGCGCGGGGATGCAGGGTGCTGGAGGAGGAGGAGGGCAACCACATATGCACAACCCGATGCCGATGGGACCTGCGGACCCTTCACGACAAGGCGTGGGCGTAGGCGTAGGTGGAAACCCTGGTCCTGGTCCTGGACCAGGGCCCGGGCGAACCCCCTCTGCACAAGCTCAAGCACAGGCTCAGGCTCAGGCTCAAGCTCAGCAGTTGATGAACAGTCTCTCTCAGCCCCCATCGATGCAGCACCCGCTTGGCCCTGGCCCTGCGCATGGAGTCGGACATCATGCAAACCAATTCGTCGTTCCACCAAATCAGATACCCTCTCCACGCCCTGGATCTCTCCCTCATACACCAAGCATCTCCATGTCAGTCCCTCCAGGCCCGGGCCCGGGCTCGGGGCCCTCGCATACCCCCGTGACGGTGAATCGACCAGGTCAGATGGGCATGGGTGTGGGTGTGGGTAATGTCAACGTTAACGTTAACACCGACGACCCCATGTCCTTCATTGGCTATCAAAATCCGCAATTTCCCCCCCATTCCCAGCACGCGCACGCACACGGTATCCCTCATACCCACCCCAACGCGCACGCACATGCGCATACACCGAGGATCCCATCGGGCTCCACCACAGCACAAAGTCAATTCTCACCATTCGGCCCTGGGACTGGGACTGGGACTGGACCCGTCCCACCCTCGCCTGCGCTATCGACGATGTCGATGAATGAACTGCAGCATCCTATGCCGATGCAAGGACAGGGGCAGGGGCAGGTGGGCACGTCGGGGGTTACGGGTACAGGCGCGGGGGCGGGGGGACGTTCGGGGTTCCAGCTGACACCTGCTCAGGCGTATGAGCAGATGAATAATGCGTCGCCTGGCCCGGGTCCGGGGCAGGGTTCTGCGTTTTCACATTTTGATATGCCCCCGCCCCCAACGACGGCGGCGGCGGCGACTGGCCCTGGGGCGGGGCCGGGATCGTCGTCCACTGGTGGGCCGAGGCCACCGTCGAGGATTAATCCCCTTCCGCATTCTTCTGGACCTCAGCCGCATACGCCTCCGCACATGCAGAATGCGCATCATGCGTCGCCGCTTGGGCATGGGCCCGGACACGCGCCTGGACACGGACACGCGCACGGACACGGACACAGCCTTGGGGGGCTAGGACATGATTCCCTCATGGGCCCGCCCCCCGCGAGACCGCAGTCGCAACCTCAACCGCAACCTCAACCGCTTCAGAGGCCGTCTTCGCAGCAGGCGTCGCACCCGCACCCACACACACTTAATCATCATCTGACGCATACGCCAAGGTCAGCGCATTCTGGGCTTCCCCCTGGCGCGGGTGGGGGTGCAGCTGGCGGGAGACCGGGGACAGGCGGGGGGTTGGGCCCACCGCAGATGGGGATGGGGATGGGGATGGCGTCTGCGCCACCGCATATGCAGATTGGGGTTAGGAATGCGCAACAGCAACAGCCTGGGCCGACGATAGGGGCGACCACGACGGGTTTGGCGAATTCGGGGTCGGGGTCGGGGCCGGGGTTGACTGGGAGTGGGAGTGGGAGTGGGAGTGGGAATGTTGTTATCACTGCGACTGGGGCACCGTCGGATACGCCGCCGTCGAGTGCGGCAGTTATTCCTCGTCAGCAAGCTGCGTATGTGTTTTTTCTTCCTTCTTTCCTTCTTTTGTTTTTTGTTGGGGTTAGGGTGTGTGTCTTGAAGAACCTAAACTTAATGAACGTGTGTGTTTTTGTGTTTTTAGGCCTGCGATACAGCAACAGCAAGTCGGATCGGGACAAGGGCTTATTAGGTTACTGCAGTTCAGTGCAGTGTTGAATGCCGAGAACAAGACAGTGCGTGTGCATACCTTTTTTTTCTGAGCATTCGCGCGTGCGCGTGTATGTGCATGTCGTGTGTGGCTGACATCCCACCCCTTACCTAACAGCAAAAACTCCAACTCTCCTGGTGGAGCGACCTCATCAAGGAATATTTCACCCCGAAGGCGATAATGAAGTTTACTTTGTGGAAGGATAATCAACGGAATGAGGCAAAACCTTTCGGTTAGCACCCTTCACCGCCCAATTCTGACTTTTTTTTTTTTTTTTTTTCTGCTTTTTTTTTTCCAATCCCATTTCCCCACCTCCCTCGAAATAATTCGAACTTCCATCTCCATCCATCCCCAAATTCCTTGTGGTATCCGGATTTTGACTCTCTAGCGCGTCTCAACAGAAATCGGCGTCCCGATCTTACCAAGATTCTTCCTCGTGACGACACAGTCCGGCGTCAAGTCGATGTCCTTCACGCTCGATGGCGTGAGGGAGCGGATTTATGGCCCCGGCCATTCGACGGTGGAGTGTATTAATGCGATTTGGACTTATAGGTATATGAATGGATATACGGTCACGCTTAAAGGCCCGATGACCGTGCATGTTGTCGTGACGGCGACGATTCCGCCTGGGAGCGAGCCATCGCCGCCGTCGTCGGCGGGACAACATGGAGGGAGTGGGAGTGGGATGGGGTTGGGGTTGGGAGGACAGGGGCAGGGGCAGCAGCAGCCGTCGAATGTGCAGCTCAAGTTTGAGGATTTCCAGTTTGATGCGAATAATCATGATAAGTATGTGTTGCTCGAGTCGATACAGGGCGTGAGGGCGTTGGCGCCACCGCCGACGCCGCTCATGCCGAATGCGACTCTGCTGGGGAGTGCGCCTGGTTCGGGTGGGACCCCTGGGTCGGGCCCGGGGGCGGGGGCGGTGCAGACGAGGCAGCAGCAGCAGGCGGAGGAGAGTAAGAGGTGGGAGGAGCCGAGGGTGACGATTGAGATGGCGTCTATGCCTGGGGAGCCGGTTAATGCGTTTGGGATTCCTCAGGCGACGATGAGGTGTTTGGAGCTTGCAGAGAGCGTGATGGGCATGCAGGATTTGATTTCGTTTTCGTCGGAGCAGAGGCTTGGGCCTTTAGGTGAGTGGTTGCTTTTTTTTTTTTTCCCTTGGTGTTTTCTGAATAGGACGCATTTTTCAGAGGCGCTGAGTAAATTTGCGGCTAAGCTTCGTGAGATGCAGCCTTTTAATGCCCCCCCGCCTGTGTTGCCCGCACCCATGATGAACGGTTCCGCCAATAACCTATTTGCACCTATGCACAGTAACCCAACTAATGTCCCTCTCACGCCGGCGGTGACGTTATACTCAAGCGCACCCCCCTCTGTCACCAACCCATCCGGCAACCAACCTCCCATAGTGAACCACACCCCAACTCCCACTGGCACAGGAGTGGGGACAGGGACCACCGCATCACCACAAAACGCACCTATTTCTGCAAACAACTCGCCCCAAAAACAACACAAGACGATACCACCCCAGACCCCGCAGGCTGGCGGGGCGGCGTCGTCCTCGAGTGTGACTGCTGCATCCCCGGGTGTTTCGTCGAACAGTGGGACGACGAATACGCCTGCGATGTCGAATGCGTCGCTTAAGCGCAAGCAAGGAGGGGAGGCGACGTCTCCGTCGTCGGCGGCACCGCAAGAGCAGCCCCCGAATAAAAGGAGGGCGGGGAGACGCAAGACGACGAATGCTGCGAGCGGGGGAGGATAATGAGTTGTGCTGGCTCCCTCCTCGTTGTATATAATGTTTGGCAACAACCCATCACACGTACCACCTTTGACGTACGTCCGAGTCTTGCTTTTCTATTCCCAGTTGCAGGCCCGATATCATCATCCCATCTCGTCTCTTGCGCTCTGTTGATTCCTTGTCTCCTTGCTCGTCCGTGCTTCTAGAATTTTGTACCCTATACTTACCTTACATCTACGTACATGGATTTAAAACATGTCTCAATCATTTGTCGTTTTTCTTTTCTACTATCGCTTTTGCCATCTGCCGTGTTCGTATTTATATCCCTTGTACATTCTGTATATCCAGCTACAGTCGCAATTCCCAGCAATCCCATCAGAACTCTTGCCATTGTGACGATATCGGTACTGGCGAGTAAGTGAAGGAGATATATATGTGTGACGCATCGACTGCTTTTTGAGTAAATTGCCCGGCGTAAGAATATGACTGATTTCCAACCATAAACTTCAAGAGAGTAAATCTCCTCCAGGGAGGCCTCCGAGTCAGTGCTACTATCAGTAGGGTATTCATCCGACCTCCAGCTAACGTCTGAGCACGAGGAGCTTTCCCCTTCACTTTCTGGGTCTGAATACGAATCCTCATCCATCCTCTGAATCGGATGTCCACGATTCTTTGAATTCCGGTCTGGATACCATCCAGGCATTCATGTCTATGTAGACAGTACCTGGTTCATTCTTGAATGATATCCCAGGGAAGCTGAAATGATGGACGTCGCTTTCGGAATGGATATGAAATCGCGATCAGGCGCACCGAGTATTTTTTTTGAATGCCCTATGTAATTGTACACGCTAGTATGCATTTAAACGTGCCTGAATTACAACTATTTTGTCGATGGACAGTTGACTGGGAATCAGCCAACTTCTTGCTTCTTCACATTCCATTTCCATCCAGTTGAGATCTTCCAAGTTCCAGGGAGACATCCAAGTCAGTGCTACTATCCATTCTACAGCTGACATCTGAGAATGAAGAACTTTCGCCTATGGCACTCCTAAGAATCGTCATCCTCCGAATCGCCTGCCCATAGCTCTTTGAATTCCGGTCTTAATTCCATCCAAGTATTTGTATCTATGTGGACAACACCTGATTCATTCCTGAATGAAATTCCGGTAAAGCTGACTTCATAAACGTCGCTTTCGGACAGCACGAATTCCTGCGGGATCATGGGGTCGATGGATGGGGATTCACACCACTCAGTTGCCGTGATACCAATTATTTTTTCCATGCCCTGCAACTGAGGGAAAGCAGCCTGGGCTGAAGGCAATGTCCATTCCTCAGCATTTTCCGAGTCAGTGGCATCAAAATCTACCCATTTAACGGAAGGGTGGTGGATGGTAGAAGATGAAGAATTATCATCAGGAAGTCGAAGGCGCTCAAGAACCGGACATTTATCCAAGTGTAGCTGCATGCAATACGACTTCGATGCGTCAAGGTCTATTCCTCCCAAGTGAAGGAACGACGAGGTTTGGCCGTTTTCTTCGAGGAACAGCATCAGTGCATCCCAGAATCCGGAAGACGTGCTGTTTTTCGCTATGGTGTATCGTAGGAGACGAGAAATATCTAGACGGTCGAACAGGTAATTCAACGATTTTCCCAAGTGCTCCGCGTAATTGTATTCCGCCTCAGAAAGACGATGAGATCCTCGAGATTTGGAAGACAAAATGGTTTGATGACAGCGCATTGGAAAAGGGTCGAGTCTTTGCCAGGAATTTTAAGCGTTAGAGAACGCAGATTCTCGTGGGTTTCATCAAGAAGGTGGATGAGATTGATAAATTCACTAGTTATAATGAGCTCTGTGATTCCACAATGGAGTTTAGGATTTGTCCAAACTGGCAAAGAAAAAGGCAACAAAGCTTCAAAGCGCCCAAGGGAACAGTTCTCTACAATACCTTGAGCATATCTAGTAAAAGATGCTCGATAACGCATCGGGACAACCAGGTTAAGTATGATGTTTTTGACGAGGTGCGAATACCTTGAAGGGGCCGTTTCAATCATACGGCAAACCGCAGGAATTTTTCCTATGTAGCGAAGGAGGACATCCCGGTATAAGAACTCGATAGAAACTGCGTTCCACGATTTTCAAACCATGCAGAGTGATGGTTTTGTTTTGGTGGCCATATACCAAGCAGGAGAATAAGAGAGTCTTGACATACTGAGACTAGCATCGAGGAGGAACTTTGGGGTTATTGGGCGTAGAAATATGTTGTAGATTATTTCTACTGGAGCATTGGGCCATTGCGAAATCATGGCGATGATGGTTTGAAGATGCTTTGTGAGAGTTAAAAGGTTAAAAGGAAGGGTGTTCAATTGAAACATTCTCACCCATGCATTTTTTCCCTGTTGACGTCATCTCAAAGCGGCCTCACAAAGTTCGAGGAAATAGGGGGCAGCTCGGTACTGATGAGGCAAGAAAGGTGATGGTTGCTCACGTTGTTGAAAATCCAACTAGTTTGTCGACAAATTTTTCTTTATTAAAAGTAATTAAGGGATCTAACACCCAATCTCGCCATCTGCATATATATACAACAAAAATGGCCCAATAGAATGCACAGAATCCAAAATTTAATTACTAGTTGTTCGACGAATAGTCTAATGAGAGAGACAACGAGGTCATGTCGAAAGTGCCGTTCCCACTACTATCGTTACCGTTGAACCCTCCACCGGATAGGTCAAAGGTCTGCTGCTCGGTAACCTGCAATGCGAACGAGTCTGTGCTTGATGCCTGTTGCTGGAACTGCTGGTCCGTATTAAATTGCATTGCAAATGAGTCCGTGTCTGATGCCTGTTGCTGGAACTGCTGATCCGTATTAAATTGCATTGCGAACGAGTCCTTGTCTAACGTCTGTTGCTGGAACTGCTGGTCCGTATTGAGTTGCATTGCTAACGAGTTCGCGATTGACGCCTGCTGTTGCTGCTGTTGCGCCAGCAATATATCCGTTAAATCAGGGCCTTGCTGCTGCTGCCCCACAAACAACGTTTGTATTGACTGATAAGATTGTTGCTGCTGCTGCGCAAGGATTGTCTGTAACTGCTGTGCTTCTTGCTGCTGCTGTTGCGCGAGCAACTGCGCCATATGAGATTCCTGGTTTTGTTGCTGTTGCTGTTGGGCAAGTAAGACCTGCGCCATGTGAGCCTCCTGTTGTTGTTGTTGGTACTGCTGTGCAAGCAAGGCCTGCGTAATATGAGCCTCCTGTTGCTGCTGTTGGGCAAGTAAGACCTGCGCCAGATGAACACCTTCCTGTTGTTGTTGTTGCTGCTGCTGCTGCGCGAGCAAGGCCTGCGCTATGCGAGCCTCCTGTTGCTTCTGCTGCGCAAGCAAGATCTGCGCCAGCTGAGCCTCTTGTTTCTGCTGCTGTGCAAGCAACGCATGGGCCGTGTGAGCCTCCTGTTGCTGTTGCTGCTGTAACAGTGCCGCCACTTGTTGTTGATGCTGCTGTTGTGCGACAAGGTTCAACATCCCCTGCTGCTGCTGATACGCTTGCTGATAGATGCTGTTGATCTGTTGCTGCTGAGCCGCGTGAGCCTGGATATGCTGTTGTGCACTTTGTAGCGTTTGACTCTGGGCCTGCAAGGCCGACGCCTGGGGAGGATGTTGCTGCTGCTGGCTCGCGACGTTGGTTTGGATGTGCACCTGAGCGTTGACATGTGGTGGCTGTGGATACGCAGGTTGTTGAGTCGCAGTATTGGGGGCCGTCGAAGGTATACCGTGGCTAGGTATAACCGGTTGCCCATGAGGGATAGCATGCATGGCTTGTGCAGGTGGCATGGAAAGCGGTGTCGACCCTAGCTGGTTGCCACAGGGAGGCTTCGCACTTGGTTCCTCATGCAGAGTGGGCGTGGGAGGAAGGATTGGGGGGACAATGGGTTGCACAGGTTGTGGCTGATACAGCGGGGGTGTAGGTATAGCTTGAGGAATAGGATGCATAGTAGGCGGGGGACTGGGAATTGAATGGCCTGGGGTGATGAAGCCAGGCGTCGGCTTGTGGGTGGCAGGCTCTGGAAACGCTGATGATGCCTGTGGGAATGCAGGAGCATGCGTTGGCTCTTCTGGTCTGACTCCCTGAGGACTGAGAGTAGGGGGATAAACAGAGTGGTCGGGGGACGCTGGTGAAGCGTGAGGGAATGTTGGCGATACCTGAGGAAATGTTGGAGGAGGCGATGTCGGAGCTGCATTCGTTCCATGGGGACTGAGAGCTGAAGGACTCACAGAATGCTCATGCGGTGCCAACGACGCTTGGGGGAACGTCGAAGGAGGTGAGTGCACGTTTGGAGGAACAGTGGTCTGGGCATGCGGCAGCGAAACATGTATAGTATGATTGGGGCCCATTGGTTGCGCTTGCAGAGATGGATGAGGATTCATATTCGCAGTCAGAGGGGGTAATTGCGTGGTAGATGTGGGTATTTGGGGCAATGCAGCGTGTTCTGGTGACAGCGTCTGAGGCGGGTGAGATGCTGGGGTCATATGCACAATGGGAGCCTGAGGGTGTATCTGCGACAAGGAAGGCTGTCCTGGAGACGTTGGCTGGGCAGGCACAAATGAGGTAGGCGCCGAACTCTCGCCAACAGGCGATAGAGTGTAAGGGGGAGCAGGAACCTCGGGAATTTCAGCATGGTCCTCGGGCGGGGGCTTTCCTGGCGACACACTTGACGACTCAACAGCGACGGCCACATTGACATTCGCATTATGCGAATGGGATGTTGATGACAGAGGCGATTGCACAATCGTGGGATTGACAGGAAGATTGCAGTTTGGAATTGTCACCAGCGGCGGCGGCGGAAGCACTGATCCAGGAACCTGCACTGGCGACGAGGGACTATGCGTTTGTCCATGGTTGAGGGATTGCGGGCCCGATGGCAACACGGACGAGATCGACGGGCTAGGCGCGTGTCCATGATTGTATAATTGCGGGCTCGATGGTAAGGTGGGCGAAAGCGGCGGACTATGTATATGCCCATGTACCAGGGACTGTGGTCGCGATGGAGGCAAACTTGAAATCGAGGGACTGTGCGAATGGTGAGAGTGCACGGGTGACTGGGGGTGCGTCTGGTGTATACTTGGCAATGAATATGAAGGCGAATGACTGTGACTGGACGTGGACGTGGATGATGGAGCTGGGGAGGTCGTCGAGTGCAACACTGTACCATGAGGAAGTTGTGCTGATGACTGAGTTGCGTTGAGTGGTGCTGCTTGGTAGTGTAGTTGTTGTGGATGGGTTGGTGCAGGAGGCGGCGAAGTGGTTTGGTGGAGTACCTGTGAACTCAGAACTCCTACACAAATAATATGAGTTGTCAGTGTTTTTGATGCCCATGCTTACGCTTACCTTGATTCGCCTGAAGCTGAGTCAAGTATTGGAGCTGCTGCTGGGAGAGCTGTACCTGTCCCTGTGACGGAAGCCCAGACACAAGCTGGCTATGTGCTAATGTCGTCTGATGGTGTGCAGTGAGTGGAACCTGAGTTCCCGATAACTGAGCGCCCTGGTCCTGTATCTGCTGCTGGGGTTGCGTATGCACGATATTTGTCCCTGATAGGTGTGTCGCCTGCGTTTGTAACTGCTGCTGCTGCTGCTGCAAGAGTTGCAACTGTAGAAGGGCTTGTTGATTCTGTATACCAACGGCGCCTGACTGAGGAGGTTGCGGCTGTCCACCGCCTCCCGTCGCAGAGGGCTGAGCGTTGAGAGCAATTTGTTGAATTTGCGCCTGGGTAAGCTGCACATTACTCGTCTGGGCCTGTCCCGTCAAACCCAAGTGTCCTGTCAACCCTATGTGTCCAGTCAGCCCCAGTCCAGACAATCCAACCTGTCCTGTCAACCCCGTTTGTCCCGCCACCACCGTTTGTCCCGCCACCACCGTCTGGCCCACCACGGGCTGCCCATGCCCCGGTACCCCCACCTGCCCTGGAACATGATTCTGCGCTGCAAGCAACGACGCCTTCGCATTCGCCAGATTCTGTATCCTCTGCAACTCCGCAATCAACGCCTGATAATTCACCTGCGGCTGCGGCGGCGGGCGTGCAGCCATCGCCGCTGACATGCCTTGCTGCTGCTGCAAAAGCAACATCTGTTGCTGCCTCTGCTGCTCCATCTGCTGCTGCTTCACCAGCGCCTGGATCACCGCACCGTAATTCGCGTTCGGGAGGCCCTGTAGTACGGCCTGCAGGTCCCCCTGTCCGAGCCCGAGCGCACTGTTATCTGCGGCTGAGTTGTTAGAGAACGTGTTCATGAGTGTGGACGCCACTTCGTTCGTGATGAGGCCCGCGGCGGCGTTCTGGATCAACTGAGGCGGGATCCCGGTTGTCGCTTGTATAGCGCCCCCGGCGACCTTCAATGCAGCTATGCCGACGTTCTTGGATGCCTTACCCAGCTTTTTGAGTGTTTTGTACGTCGCCATTGCGCCTTCTTTGGTTTTGCGCGCGGCGAGATCGGTGGTGAGGGGCTCGTAGGTTTTCTGAGGCGGGAGAGGGGTGTACCCGGAGTGAGAGTGTGTCATGGAAGGAGAGGGGTATGAGTTGTATTTGGGAACACCGAAGAAGCTTATGGGTTGTGAAGGCTGTTGAGTCTGAGCTCCATATTGAGTTTGGACTATGGACTGTGGATATCCCGCCCCCGCGGCATTTACACCGTTAGCAGAAATTCCTTGTTGAACCGCGATCGCAGTGGATGGTACCTGAATGGGCTGCTGGTACATCTGCGCCTGCGGGCTTAGTTGTGTAGGTGATTGCGATAAAATAGGCGGGGAACCAGGCTGCTGTTGGTATACCGAGTGATTCGGTAGGTTTTTCGAGGGCGTCACGGACATTATTCCCGCAGAATACGCCCCTGGAGGCGGGGATGTGGGAGATGTCACACCCGGCGCTACACTTGGAGGAGGAAGCATGGGGGTAGATACTCCCGAGGCCGAATTGATTGTAGACGCGTAGAGCTGTTGCGCTAAAGACATTTTCGGCGGTGGTGCTGGCGGTTGGACATTTCCTCCTGCATTGTCAGGGTGATTGTATGTGATCTGGGGCGGCACGGTAGTAGTGTTCACGTAGCACGGAGATCCACTATAACATCGTCAAGATATAATCAGTACTACATCTGTTTCACTCGACGACACCCGTTAATCATGAAAACAACAACTCACTTCTGATCACGATGAGAACTCCAACCTGGAGGTAGATATGTATCCGGGCTGCTACCCACGGATACGGTTTGCATGGATGTGGGGAAGGAAAGATAACAATGAGCCTGAGATGCTCAAGGTCCGGCGGAGGTTTATGTATAGGTATAAAGGGCTGTACATCCGATGACACGGGAAGCCCCTTGGCTTGCAATCGTGCCTTTCTGTCCATCTGTCAACTTATCATCGCCTGTGTACCTGACCTGGGATACATATGATCACCTTGATATGTTTGAACGTTTTGGACTTTAGTGAACATGAATAGAGAAGCATTTATAGTCATGTTCGTTGGTTACTTGGGTCCCGAGGCATGGATGGACAAGGCTATCTTTAACGATATAAGCTGCGCCTTGTCGAGGGTTTTGACAATGACATGATGAACTTAAACCAAAAACGTGCCAACAGTTGCGCTCTGTAAATTCCGCAGAGACCGGTCTATACGCTCTGTGCCAGGAAAGAGTCTGCCGAGCATGATGAATACGGTATTGGGGCGTGTCTGTCAAAAAATTTCCGTCAGGATCGCAGAAAGACATGTAGGGGATGCAGTGGTGTGCAGGAAGGCAGAATGTGATTGTCAACTACATAGATAAATAAACAAAAACTGAAGGGCTGAAATTGCCAGTTTCACTAGGTACTCCATTGCATTGAAGTTCAGGCTCAAACTTCAAGCATACACATAGATAATGCAAGTCCAGAAGATCCAGACGAAAGGCCCATTAAAGTATCATATAAAATAAATGTATAATATATCAAGATACAATCACAAGCGCGCAAGAAATACATATCCATCCATTCAGATTCGACATCGAGGCCAGCCTGAGTGTGCCCGTCAAGATGCCATCCCAGATCGATCTAGACCAACTCAGAAGAAATCGCCGCCATTGTCATCATCTACAAATCGCATTGAAAATTAGCGCTCAGCCCAACAGCTCAGGCCTCAGGCCCGGGTGGGAGGGCTCACCATAATTATAGTTCTCCACATTGGTATCGTTATCCTCATAGATGTTCGTCTCGTTGATGACATCAGGTTGATTCGACTCGAACAAATCGTGCGCAACAACATCGCCTACGGCAAACGCACCCGCACCGAGCGCAGCAGCACCAAGCATCTTTCCCCATCCTGGGCCCCCTCCTCCGGTCTTCTGCTGCTGCTGCTGCTGATCCTGCCTCTCAACATAGACGACCTGGGGCTGCTGTTGTTGCGGGGGGCCACCGTATCCACCACCGTAGCCCTGCCGATCGCCGTAGCCACCGCCATAGCCCTGTTGAGGTCCGCCGTACCCGCCACCGTAGCCCTGTTGGGGAGGCCCGCCGTACCCTCCGCCGTACCCGCCCTGGGGGGGATATGGGTCCTGGCGGTATCCGCGGTCGTAGTCTGGGCGAGAGCCGTTAGGAGGGGGAGGGGGACCTGAGGGCGGGCCGTAGGATGGTGGAGGCGGGGCACCGAGGGGGTGTGTCCATGTTCTAACGGGCGGTTCGACGAGAGTGTTTACATAGTACCTGTGTTAAATATGTTGAGATGGGTCTATGGAATTTATGAGATGAATGCATACCAGGTTCTATAGCTATTGGTAGAGATATATGAGCTGTATGGTATCAAGATAAGATCAAAGGACGTAACTTGTTGTCATAATCTGATATCCAACCTTGAGGAAGCGGACGGTTATCTGGATTGGGAGGACCAGACATTGTCTAGGGGAGATGGTGGTAGAAGATAAGACGATGGTAACGTATGCGAGGCTTTATAAACCATGATCTAGTCAATAAAAGGATCAGTGCGTCAGCACTCTACACAGCCCCACCCACCCAGCAAATCACACGCTGGCCATCACAAAGGTCGCCTGATGCGTTACACCATCCATTAATTCAAGGTACAACACAATGATTACAACAATCGTAATCGATATCGATATCCAAAATACAACACTCAGAAAGCTTTTGTATTACACCCTCACCGGGAAGCTGAGATACGGTAACGGTAACGGTAACGCAGGAGCAGGGGGGCAAAATTAATCTACGTACATATACGACACGGTCCTACAAGTGAGTATGTGTGATGTTCAAGAGATGGTGAAGCGTAAAAGAGAGAGGAATAGGATCAATTATTCAATCAGGATGTCGCGTGATAATAAAGTATAAACACGTATTCAGAATCGTTAGAAAAAATAAAAGAGGGACAAAGACATAATGGACAAAATCCCCACATGCCAATCCAAGACACACAGGGAGCAAGGAAGGGCGTGTATTAAAAAAAAAAAAAAAAGCAAGCTTTGTTGGAAGAGCGCCTTTACTTGGCGGACTTTTTCTTGCTCGCCTTGGCAGGCGCAGGCGCAGCTTTAGAGTCAGGCTTGGTCGACTTTTTGGCCGGCTTTTGAGGCTGTTTCGGTGCCTCCTCCTCCTCGTCGCTTTCATCTGATCCAGATTCTTCCTCAGAGCTGGACTCCTGAGGAGCGGCCTTGCCCTTCTTGGGTTTGGGCTGCTCCTCTTCGTCAGATTCAGACAAGTCGATCTCGGAATCGGATGCGTTGGAAGACGTCTCTACAGCAGCTGTGGTTGCAGGAGTAGCTGCTGCTGCTGCTGCTGCTGCGGCGACGGCTGCCTGTCCTTTTTGACCACGTTGTGCCTTTTTGGCCTAGGAAGAAAAGGTTAGAAAAATAGCATAGGACACAGGCACAGATAAATGAAAGAGGAAATGAAAATGCAACGAAAATTGGGCATGTAAATCGGTGGTGGTACTGGTAGTATCGTAAGGAGGATGATCCGACGAAGAATGAATAATGTCAAGATGAGTTAGCTTGGTTTCAAATACACGCATATCAATGAATGGTGTGATCAGAATTTGAAATGTCATAGCACGATGAAGCATGGAGGTAACGCGGAGGGATGGACAAGTAATAATAATAACACAATGATGGAGAGCGAAAGATAGTGGGGTGAGAGATGAAAGATCCTCATGGTGAAGAGATATCGTAGAGTGAAGAGATACTCACAGCGGCGGCATTGGCAGCAGCAGCGTTGGCAGCAGCAACCTCTTCGGGGGAGCGCGCATCATATGCCTTCTTCTCGTTAGAGTACTGCTCTTTAGCAGAAGCCACGGCCTGGTTATACACCTAAGATCAAAGGACGCGATCAGCACACTGTGACGCGACGCGTGCGAAAAACATACTGCCTTGTCCTCCGCACTCATCTCGTTCCACTTGGTGGAAATGAGAGAAAGGAGTTCAGGGTTGCTGAGGGTAGGGTTCTTTTCCTTGAGCTCCTTGCGGACTTCATTCTGGAACATGATGTAGGAGCTCGCGGGACGCTTGGGCGCGTTGGGATCCTTAGCCTTGCGGGTGCGTTTGGTGGGTTTTTCATCGTTGGTGTCGTCTACGGCACCCTTGCGCTTCTTTGTTTTTTTGCCGTCCTCTGTGGGTGTGCGATGGGGATGGGGATAATTGTGGACGCGTGTGATGGGCTTACCAGGGAAGGAAGAGCCGTGAACCAAGGCAGCAAAACTCTCAGCCAAGGTTGCAGCGGCCTTCATGGACTCTGCGACGGCAGAGAGGCTCTCTGAGAGCTTTGAGGAAGGATGAGGGGACATGAGGTAGGGATGTGATTTAGTGTGCTTACCTTGACGCGGTGCTGCTCGAATTTTGTATAGTCTTCAGACATGGGAGTCAACAAAGGCTTTGAACCAAAAGGTAATCTTTGTTGTCTCAGTGATTGACCCTGGGAAAACGAGCGGGGATTTAAACTGAGATTGAAAAGGGTATTACCCGTGTGGATGTGTATGGTTTGAAGTTTCATCAATTATACACGCAGCAGACGCAGAAGTAAGCCCAGAGCGGCCAGAGCGACGAGCAGACTAGCCGCGCTACTGTACTGTGACTGCACCTTGGTAGTTGCTCAGAAAACCCTGAAAAAAATTCTCTAAAAAAATTCGCACAAGCACACCCGATGGACAGTTTGTATACACAATGGGTCCAACAACAGCCTCAGTTGCTCCCCGACCAGCATGACACCGACTGGAGCAAGGACCGTTCCGTTAATCCCAACCAATCCAGCTCAACAGAGTCATCTCTGGCTGCTGCTGCCCTGGATATGGCTGATTTTGCTTTGACAGACATGGCAGGTGCGAGTGCTGCAAAATCGCGTTTTCACAGTCAAAAAAAAACTAATAAACTTGCCCCTGTCAGTGCCCTCGACATCCAACGCGCCGCTTTCACCGCCCACCCAGTCATTTTTCCCCTATCAGACGACACATAATTACTTTGTCCAAGCTCCGTATAACACAATGGCCTACGGTGCCTCAAGTTGGTCCCCACAATCACACGTACCGCTCTCCAATTACTCTTCTCTCAATGGCGCCACAACCAGCGCGACTCCATCCACGTCAACCTCCTCTACCCCCTCCTCACAGCCACAGCAACACTCCCCACAGATGACAGTCCAGCAGTTGAAGCAACCATCGCAGCCGCAGTCACAGCTTCAACAAGCCTTGATGATTGAGTACGTCCATCCGATTGATGCCGATCGCGCCAATTAAACTCAGGTTTTGTTTTCCTCCAGCCCCTCTCTGACCACGCTAAATGGTGCATCGAGATCACCCTCAAACCTGCAGCATTATCCACAAGCAAACTACAATTCCCAGTCGTCCACTCTCCAAAATTCACAACAACTCCAGACTCTCAACCCCCAGCAATATACCTACTCCCAACACCCTTATTATCGTACCACGGCATATTATCAACCACAGCAGCAATCACTTCAGCAGCAGTCACCTCAAGGCACGCTTTCGCCTCAAGCCCTCCACGCTCCCTCCAGTTCCATACTAACCGCCCTCACCCCCTCCACCTTTTACGGTCAACTTCCTCTACGAACAGATTCCTCGTCATCCTCATCATCATCACTTGCCCAACCCCAGCTCGGCCAACTTCAGCCACAAGCACCTCCAGCGCCCCCAGCAAAGTCGCCTCAGGAGCTAAAAGCCGAGTTTTTGGTGAAACTGCGGCCACAACTGCAAACCCATTCCTTTACTGGTGCAGGTGCTGTCAACTTGCTCTCCAATACGATCGCAGACTATGGATCCTCCGAAGTCGAAGCGACCATCCGACTTGAGATTCTCACAAAGATGCGGGACGGAGCAGGGAACCATTATTTTCGCGCCTGGAGCGAAAATTCGACCGCTATGACTGTCACTCGTGAGTGGCTAAAGGCGGCGCAGGCAGCGGATTCTGAGGATCCGCTGGTGGAGACGATTATGCCGCTTTTGCATGTGAGTTTTTGTCACTCACAAAAAGATTTGATGTATTCATTTTGGTGGCGTGCCTCTTCCAGATAATTGATCGCCTGCCGATGACGCTTGATACCCTCAAATCATCTAAGCTTGGTAAAATAGTGGTTAAACTCGTCAAGGAACCACGGTCTTCGGGTGAGCTTTTTTCCTTGTGCTACCTTTCTATTGCCAATCGTCATCGGCGTCATTGTCTTCGCCTAACGTCTGAGATGAGTTACCTGCAATCGCAAATGTTGCACCTGGGGTGCTTTCTCTCTGTACGATAGACGCCGTGAAAAAAAGTACTACATATAAACATGTATCTAACGAACTCCTTTTGCTTCTTTTTTCTATGCTGGCTCGGTTCCGAATACAGCCGTCAAGGACATGGCATCGAATGTGGAACGAAAATGGCGACAGTTACTTGAGGGGTCGTCCTCGAAGTCAACGGATAATGAGGGTGAGTCACGTCAGTCCGTTTTCTTGACTCTGTGGAACCTCAACGTGGCCATTTTTCCTTTCTTTTTAGACCTCAAGTCTAAGAAGCGGAAGATTGCGGAGCCTCCACGGGGTGCAGCCCCGCCTCCGAAAAAGACTGTATTGGGCAACGCAGCCGCCACCAGTTCCAAACCCGTCGTCGTCAAGAAAGAGTTGGCGACGGTGGGCGCTGGCGTTGGCGCGAGCACTAGTACCAGTACAGCCAAGCCTGCAGCAAAGGACGCCAAATCCGATTCATCCTTCTTCTCCGCGCCGAAGCCGAAGCCTAAACTCCCAAGCTTCAAAAAGGCGCCGCCCGCCCCGCCCCTTGCCGCTTCTGCGAAAGCCGGAGGCAGCGGCGGGGCGGCGAATGTCGCGCAGCCGTCATCAGTGAATCCTTTTGAGGAGGCGCTCAAGTCGATGGGGCGGAGTGCAAGGCGTGATTCCCCCGCAGTCGCTACACCGCCTGGTGCTGCTGCAGCCGACACGCCGCCACCACAAGTCCAGAGCAATGGCCTTAGCAAGAAAGGCACGAAGAAGAAGTCGGTAACGTGGGCCCCTGATGACCAGCTTGTAAAAATCAGGACCATTGAGAGGGCAGTCTATGAGGACGATCCCGTAGATGTCAGCATCTTTTTGTTCCCTGAAATATGTGTAATCTATATTAATGGTGCCTTCTTTTCCCCCTTTTCTTGTCGTGTTGTTCTTTCTTTCTGTGTTGTTGGATGTTGGTCGTTTTTATACAGGGTGTTCATACGGCTCATACGGCCAAGGATTTGGACCGAGGAGAAGGCGCGGCGTTGCATACACATCTGTTTGAAGAGGCGATTGACTGGTCCGAACCACTGTGTAAGCAACATCCTTTTCTAGCTAAAAAGACTAAAAGAATTCAAACGACGTGTTTATTTTGCTTTAGTCGTCGATAACCCTTTCGCTGAGGAAGACCGGCCTCGTGGTTCCAGGAGTGAGGAGAAGATCGTGCAAGAGAAAAGGGAGCAAACCGTGCTTGGCGCATTGTACATGTCGCCGGCGCACATTCCCGATTCGCCGGCCGAACCTCCTCACGTGATTTCGGATGAAGAGACGGACAAGGAAATGGTATCGATGACCTCCGGGCCCGAGGTCGACGCGGTATTTTGGAGCGTGGCACCTGCCATTCCATCTGGGCAGTCGGTTGCTGAGCTCGTTGGGCAGCTCACCAGTGGCGGGATGGACTCTATGCCGTTTGGTGGGCAGGGACCGGACCTTACCTCCACTACGTTGGATCCGCAGGCTGCGTTAGCCTCGCTTCCGCAGGAGCAGATCCAGAGACTGCTGATGCAGTTGCAGCCCCAGCTTGGTGCTGGGTTATTTCCTCAAACGGAACAGCCATCGTATACTAATAATACACCAGATCAAAACTCAGGCAATGCGTGGGGAGGTACTTCTAATTATCAGGACTATGGACAACAGCAGCCGTTTCAAAACCAAGACTCGAATCCTAGTTGGGGAGGACGGGGACGGGGAAGGGGACGGGGACGAGGTCGAGGCAGAGGTGATTATGGGTATAGAGACAATACACGACGACTACCCTGCACTTTTTTTGCGGCAGGAAGGCGAGCGAATTCTGCAATGGTTTCCAAAATAAGGCGACTGATGATGCCTTCTGAAATTAACAGATGCAAATACGGGGATCAATGTGACTTTTTGCACGAGGTGCCAAATTACTCCTAAAGGCGTTACGTTAAGTGGGATGCTGCAGCGCAGCTGGTTGCCGGAAGTGTCGGCGTAGTACGGGGGTTAGAGGTTCTATCTAGCATTTATACTACCTTTTTTTTTTAGTTTCGCATTACATTCATCACTCACTCGCACTCAACTTATTCACCAAATAGTACTGCATTGTGTTTCTTGAATAGTATCTCCATCAAGAGTTATCCATCAGGAGGCGTTAATTATAAGAAATGTGTTCCGTTTCGGCATAAGAGTCGATAGGAGCTTTAAAGCTTGAGCTTCGCTACGGTGTGGGACTTCATCGCTTCATATCAATGGACAGTGATGATCGTCTTGTCCAAGAACGTTTCCTGCAGCAGTGAAGACTCATGAACAAGAGGAAACTCCCAAGTCGCGATCTAGTACAGTACGTACGCATGTTTCACAGTGAACCCATATATTTACAACCGTCACATATCAGATTCTACCTTGAGACCTGGGCTGTGTAGGTCCAACCACTTTTTCCGCAAGCACTTGTGCGGTGCACGACCCCAGCCATGAGGCTGCCTCCCACCATGACGCTAATTTCAACGTGGAAAAACAGGAGCCGAAAACCAGGTTTTTAAATACTGTCGCCAAATTGATGCGCCCTGATTCGAGCGATATTGAACCTTGAGGAGTCCTAAGTCGCGCACCACATGTCGTACGCATGCTTGTTGGATAGCAATGAGTACACATAGGCTTACAACCGTCGTGAGATAATGAGGCTGCGCGGAGCTGGAATTGAAAAAAATTATGCATCATCGACCAAACACAGGCGTACAAGTTAGTTCCAGAACCCAATACCATGCCCTGTAAATGGTCCCGTGCGCCTATAGACATCCTTCAAAACATATTCTTACGCACCATATGCCCTAAGTTCCTCCTTGATGCCAGTAGGCCCCTCGCGGGGCTCCCTCTACTTGCTTTATTCATGGCGACAAAAACCAAACTATCACTGATAGTAGTTTGCAGGTTATGGCATGAAGTCGTAATTGCTTTTCTTTACGAAGATGTCGTTTTATTTAGGAAGGAGCATCCTTACACTCAACACCGCTCCTAGGAAGTACCAGAGCGGCGTCGAAGGCATCACTCTTAACATGTTTGTCAAGCCGCGTTTTGGTGCATCGTTCACAAACTATGTTCAGAGCATTGTAGATGCATGTCCTTCCCTCAGGCGTTTTGAGGTTCTATCGCTTTTCCTCTTGCCTACGAGTGTCACCTATCCAAGGCTTGACGGAATCAGAGAACTTTACATAACTATGACTGACCCTTGCCTCCTACGTCTTGTTGAAACGACTTGCAACAATCTGCGTTCATTGTCAATTGGAATTCCCGACAGTGAGAGAAGGGACGGGACGATCGATTTTAAACCACCATACTACATTCTTCCCAACCTAGAGAATCTTTTCTTGCATGTCGGACGTGCTGGCCGCAGCTACTCCTACGATTTCCATGATGATCTACTGGCTAGTCTTGACGCTTCTCACTTGCTGCAGTTTACATATATAACAAACGTATACGTTGCACATTGTCACATCCCGCTGACTTCTTCTCTGCAGAAGAATGGTCGCAATCTATCATTTCTTTATATTAGAGAATGTGGAGATGAGGCGTTCTCAGCCAGGTCTTTTCAAGGATTCCTTAACCAGTGCCCCGTCCTAGATCACCTCCGACTCAAATTCGATTTCATCTGGATGTGGCTCAACATTAATCATCCTCATGTTAAGTGGCTAGATGTTGATTCATTCCATGACAGCTGGTCATTCTCTTCTGTGAAGGATTCCTTTCCTCAATTGCAAGGTTTGCGCGAAATTGCTGCATCTTTGGGGGATTAAAGCTTACTGGCTCCGAGGACGATGTAGTGGCCGACTTAGAATGTTCTTCAAGTTAGTCTCGTTGATAGACATGATTGTACTGAACGTTGGACATATGCCATTTGTGATCATTACAATGTACAATGTATACGCCGAGTCCTTCAATCATGTCAGATATATCGTGAAGCTGTGCCATGTCATTGCCCGATACCGACAGAATATCGTCCTACGAATACTCTTTCTGAATTAACTTCGCAATCGTCTGCAGCTGGATGTTGGATGTCCCTTCATAAATCGCCCCGATCTTTGCATCTCGCCAGTACTTCTCAATTCCCGTCTCACGGGTATATCCCACTCCACCTGCCCACTCAATTGCGGACCCAGTCACCCGCTGCGCTACCTGGCTGGCCCAGTACTTCGCCATCGCAGCCTCCTTCGTAAATGGACGGCCTTCTTCCTTCAACCGCGCGGCGTTGTATGTCATTAATCTAGCGGTCTCTAGTTCGACTGCCGCAGTCGCAATCTGGAACTGCATCCCTTGGAAGGTGCCGATGGGTTGTCCAAATTGTTTGCGCTGATATGTGTAAGGTACCGCTTTCTCAAATGCACCTTGGGCGATACCAAGCATTTGGGCAGCAATGCCAATGCGGCCTACGTAGAGGGGGATTGGCAATCAGTTCAAATGGAACAGTGAAGCTGGGAATATCCATACCTTCGTTGAGGATCTCAATTGCAATCTAAGCGAGCGAGCGAATGAGTTATAGATGACATCATGGTAAGTTACGATTCGCACCTTATACCCCTTGCCCTCGCCGCCAATAATATTCTCCTTCGGCACTCTCAAATTATCGAAGTTGAGAGTGCACGTTGACGATGCGCGGATTCCACACTTTTGTTCCTTCTTCATAACCTCAACACCCATATCCTTTGTAACGACAAAGCATGTGATGCCCTTGTATCCCTTACTTGGGTCAATCTGGAGGCGATTTGCTCAAGAGTGAACATAGGAGTGATGAATAAATGGACGAACATTAGCAAAAACAAGGAATATCTCCGCTTCATATGAGTTGGTGATCCACATTTTGGTGCCGTTCAAGATCCAGTCGTCCCCATCCCGTGTCGCGCGTGTCTGGAGGGCAAACGCATCAGAGCCTGAAATTGGCTCTGAAAGGCAGAACGAGCTCAGCTACAAAGCGGTTAAAACGAACATCGAATTTGGTATGTGGTATGCAACACAAACCTTGGACTCTGAGAGCACAGGTAACCATTTATTCTGCTGTTCCTCCGTACCGTACGAGCGGAATATCGTATTCACGAGCGTATTGTGAACATCACAGCACACTGACACAGACGCATCGACTTTGGCGAGTTCTTCTATTGCGATAATAGCTGAGGTGAATGAAGCTCCGGCGCCACCATGTTCCTGGCTCGTCTCTATACCCATCAACTAAAGTTATCATCAATATAGCTGCATATGAGCACCATGGAATTATCGTTACCCCTTGCTCAAAAAGTCCTTGTATTATAGCTGGGTCCATAGACTCTTTCTCATCCATTTCGCGAACCTTGGGAGCAATGACGTCCACTGCAAAGCGTTGGACTGTAAAGGTTTTGTTAGTACATAGTTCTCTTAGAATCTAATGGATAGCACGTACCAGAATCGCGAAACATGTTCTCTTCGTCGCTGAAGTTGTTCAATGAGCCAATGGCTACATTTCCTGAACGAATACATTGAGAAGATGTAAATGACCTGATGAATGTAGGTCAGGTTAGCTGGTGTGAGGTGCACAGGCTCACTGCTCACCGTGAGGCAGCGAGGAAGCGAGGCTTTGCGGCTAGCCGTAAAGAAGACCTGAGGAGTATAGAGGCCATGGTGGTTTGGAAGAAAGAGGGAACGCGAAACAGGAGCTTGTGTTCTTCGATGAAGTCACATGTTATTCAGACGCGACAGCCGGGACGGGACATCTAAGGCGCGTCCGGCGGTGCCAAAAGCGGTGTGTTCATTAACTAAGCGGGTCTGAACGGGCTTTCACAGCTCTACAAACGTTCATGTCCAGTATCTTGTGGGAGATGATCAAGGTAACCCAGGGTTATGGAAACGCCACTTTCCTATATCGCGGCTGCGTGGAGGACAAGCTTAAAGCTCATTTCAAGCATCCATCTCCCGATTCTATCCAAGCTGTGGAGTTTGAGCATTCATCTCGCTTAAACCTGACACAGCAGAGATTCGATTTATGCATGGATGGGCTCTACAATCTGCATGAGCCGGGCGATATGATGGATGCGATTTGGAGTCAGGGGACCCATAGACGGTCATGACTTCCCTGTATGCCGCAAACGTTTATTCTGATGTCTGACATTCCCAATCCTCATGGCTCCCAGTAGCAGAAAGTGAAGCCATTCTTTAGCAACATGACCATTCTTTTTTAGACTCTGTCAATATTGGCCGTTTTACCCCACCGTCCTCCCTTGGGGCATCGTTTTTGAAGCCGAGCCTTTGTACAGGAACAAGCAACATTTATCGTTCTCTGGATATGTTGTGATGTTTTTTTTGGACGAAGTGTAAATGTTCGGGGGCTGCTGGCACAGTGGGAGAAGTTCTGAACGGCGCTCTTCGCAAGAACATCCATTGGGCCGAGAAGCTGGGCAATGGCTTATCGGTGCCAGTCATCCCTAGCTTTACCACATTGCTAACCTCCATTTGTATATTTCCAGTAACTAGATCGTTGCTAGATTGCATGCCGTTGAATCTTCTTTTGGCGATGTTCTATCGATTAACCTTCTGATTTGCGTCCTAGTGCTCATGTTCTTTCGCATCTAAATCTGTACGCCTCGGACGAAGTCGGATCCGAAATATGTATTGGTGTGGTCAAGAAATATGTTTGTTTTTCTCATCATTTTGCATTAATAGTCGTTCAATCTGAACCTACACGACCATGTCTAGAGATAAACTGACATCCTGAGAATTGTCTGCCATATATTCATACCACTGGGTAGCCTGAACAGGTTCCACTGCATGACTCGTCAGGTGTGGTGGGTCTGTGCCTTCGCATTTTCTGACACTCCTTGCGGCAATCATTCACCACTAGTACCATGAGCTTGATGGGATCTCGGCGTGTCAGCACCTCTCATAAGAAAACATGCCAGCACCCGAGGAGTCCCTTCGAAAGAGCATCTCACGAAGGCTATGGTGCTCAACTTGTGGCAGTGGTGCATCTACATACACCTCTGCATGACTAGCAGATTGTTAATGACAGATCTGTAACACCTGGATCTTCGCGAAAGACCTTAGGTTAAGAAGAGTCGCCATATACAGGAAAATCGTACCGGTCCTGTCATCTTGTAAGATTACTTTCCCAATGATGGCATCTAGGAAGAGATCCAGCTGAAATCTAGTTGACGCCGAGCGTACCGATGTCAACCGTGGCAAGATTGTTTGAGATTGCGAACGGCAAGAGCACCTGCCAAACCAACCGGGGAAACACTCCGCAGTTTAGCCGATATTGTGATTTTAAGTAAACTACATTGGAGGAAAGCATCGATACAAAACGTCGCGACGTATGACTAAAACCATGAGCAAAACTTAGCATCTGCTAAAGGATAGTGGAGGCTGTAAAAATATGTTCTCACCTAGAACAGCCCTGGAACGAGCCTATATGGAACACGCATCGCCCACATATCCCACTCTTGTCCAAATTTCATCCGCAATATTTGATCCTCAGGATTGACACGAAGCAACAAACTGGCGATGATTGCAAATGCGATCGTTGACCACACACAAAGCATAAGTTTTCCAATAATTGTTTCAAGTAGCCCACACTCCGACAGCCATGATCCTGATGCGTGGAGACAGTGATACCCCAGAATCGTCATGATGAGTCCGACGTAGCTTGGGTGTCGGACAAATGCATATGGTCCATGAACGACGAGGATATGATTCTTGCGTATGGAGAGCTCGAAGGTAAAGAGATGGCCAAGGGTACGAAAGCTCTGAACCCGCAATATGGTTCCGCATAAGCTTATGATGCTACCCAGGATAAAATATGGGGTAACACGAATGTGTTGCGGCGAAACCTTGTTGAATATAAGCGCGTTTACAACGTGTTTCGCAAGTGTGTTAGAAGGAAATTGGCTCGCGGTGATCACTAGGATCTCAATGCAGCACATCGTCCAATACATTGCCTATAGCGTGTCAATGCAGGGTCACCGAATGAAAAAGATTTGTGTTCACCCTTAATAAGCGTGATGGACGCCCAAGAGACCTCAAGAATTTCTCTCTCCAATCCGGTATGATATGATCGCTTAGGGGAGTAGGTGGATTGGGAGGAGTCGAGTTGATCCACATGTTGACTGCGTCAAGGACAAGGAAGGGAATTTTCACAAGAGCCATAGCCATGGAAGCGATATCTAGCTTGTTCAGAGGAGATATGCATAATGGGGCCTTTATATGAGAGCGAAAAAGAAGACACACGTCAGAAGGCAAGTAGAGGTCAAATTAAGCAGCTGCCAAAACAATGTGTAGCATCAGAATGAGGGAAAAGGGGGAGTGCATTTGTAGCATTTCCGATAGTTAGCACGAATAGACATAGGTCACTTGAAGGGCCGCATATGCTTAGCGGCATTTACCTGACGCCGACCAGATCTAAGATGAAACTTTCGGGCCAGAATACCCCACAAACTTCGATGAACTCAGCTATCACCTCAGATCAACCCGCTCGTGTGGAAAAAGTAAATAGTACCATCACGAGAGCATTACGAAAAATTAGTACCAACCTGCAGCCGCTGTATGTGAACGACGTGAATTCCGATGACTTTACCGCTGTAAACGCAAAGTGGCGCACTCGTAGTCGCGTAGTTTTTTTGAGGCCGAAGGCAGGCGGAATGCTTCGGAACGCAGAAAATTGTAAAATGGAGAGCCTTGGAAAAAGGAGCAGTAAGAGTTTGTTTTGACGCAAAATGGGGAAAGAGGATCACAGCTGGTTCGGGATGTGTGTGATGTAAGAAGAACCGGGTTATCAGCCATCGATGCGGCGCGTTAGCAGGACTGCTGTTTCAACATCGAGCAATAATTGTTGCAGGGAACCTATTTGTCTAACATTGTTTGAATTGGCCAGCGAGCGCTGATGGTGGTCGTCAATTCTAATACAATATCATATAACCGAACATACCTTGAACGAACAGTGACCAAACTTGAATTGATAGTTGATTCAAGGCACAGTGGATTGGCAGTTGACGGCTACGTCGTCGAAGCTCTCTGAACGAGGTTCCAATTAGCTCCAACTGGTTTGACAGACGGTATCATACTTCGCAGGCCGGAATGTAGAAAACTTCTGACGATGGCAGGGACCTAGAAATTTCCTCCGACAAGCCCTGTCAATTTATAGACCTTCTGTGGATTCCACAACTCCGCGTGCGCCCCTGCAGTTTGCAATCTGCGCACGATAGCTGTACCGCTTCAGGCTTATTTCCACTAGAATGACATGAAGAACTGGGGCCGAGCCGGTCCTAATCATGCGTTCAGGTTCTCCAACAAGTCGCTCTCGCTGGAATTATCTGGCGACGAGGAACTAATATAGATAGTTCACTTCCAGATGCCGTGAACTATCTGAGGGTTCCGGGAATTTGATGATGACAGCGGCTTAGATAAGGCATCTAAAGGTGACCAACGGCGCCAAATTTCGACAATTCCGGGGACAGGCGCTCGTATCTTAATTCCATGGGCAACCAAAGGCACACATGCTTCGATAAAGCCACATCATACGGACGCGGTGACTGCATTACTCCGGCTCAAATAGTATCGTTACTCGTTACTGAGCGACAAGGATGGAGAAAGATTTCAAGCTGCTTACTATAATCCATCAAGCGGGATTAGTGCACTGAACGCTTCAAGTTAGGCAAAAATCAAACGGTATGCCTTCCTCCAATCTAATATTACACGGTGATGCAAAGCATATCGTAGGATCATTCTCGCTGAATAAGTGCCAGGAGGCCAAGTCCTCCTAACAGGGCATACTTTAGTTGCGGGAAGTCGTTCTGGAAGCAAAATTAATAAATCAGTTATTTACAAATGAGGCTGTATCGACTTACCATCGCAATTGTCACATATCCAACATATGGAAGGAAGCTATATAGGGAAAGATTATCCGCGCAAGTACGCCAATGAAATCGGCGACAACTTACCCTCTGACCTTTCCTACGATATGTTTCTTCTCCAGCCAATCTATGCCTCGATAGAGTTCTAGATCATCGACTGCGTTGTTGTCACCCTTGGTCAACATTAGTTGCTTGGCTGGCAAGCCCAATCGTTTACTGCAAAGCGTAAGAGATGCAATTATTATTCACGAAGAAAAAAATACTTACTCCTTTTTCTTTTGGGCCAAGTCGTGCGTTTCAAGAATTCGATGGACAATTGGAATGTCCTGTCCAGGAATCTTGTATACGGTAATATCGCCAGTCTGGTATTGTTGATTAGGTGGGTTGGTAAGGAAAAGAAGATCTCCACGGTAGAATGCAGGCTCCATTGAACCACTATCAAAGATTAATTCATTGGTCTACCCACTCGAAAGTAATAACAAGAGCAGTGACGTACCTCAACACCACAACAATCGGCGACTCAGAGTTAGTTACAAGCCCAAGGCCTTTCCATATCATAAGACCAGACGCAATGACGGATGCAAAGTTTAGAATTTGCAGGAGGACCTTGAAGTTGTCCTATTAGGAACTGATACTCCTCAACAGAATAAAATAGACAAACATGGCGTATGCCCAGCCTGCGGAAATTCTTAATTTCTTCGCTGAACATTTAATAGGATGGCGAGATAAAACGAAAGAGGAAGAGTGTGAGGAACGGGAGACACGATCAGCAAAGGAGTTTGGCTGGGGTTCTGAATGACGGGCTGGTTTGGGGACGGAACGTGTCATATTTATAGTTGTCTCTGATGCCAAACAAGTTCGGTCCGTGATTCAGCCAGTGTAAACTCGGACAGAGAACCATTTGTAAAACTTCGTAGTGATACCAAGTCCTATTGTTGGTTGTGGACAGAAGATCATGTCGTCTTCAAGCAGTGCGCCCATTACTGTGGCGCTAGCACTTGGCTCAAATCTCGGCGATCGCTTCTATAACATCGAGCTTGCCCTTCGCTTATTGGAAGTTCCTAAAGCGAACCTGTCAATCGAGGATCTTCAGCAATGTGGCGCAGCCGCGTATGCAGTCGTTGTGGATACAAGTTTCATGTATGAAACCTCCCCTATGTACGTGACAAACCAACCCTCATTCATCAATTGCGCATGCCTTGTGCGTCACTTTTATATCTTAGAATAACAACTAACTCATTTTTTTACTGCAATTTGTGCAGATCGAGACCAATATTCCACCAGTTCTTCTTCTCCGCCTGCTAAAAAACATAGAGTCTACTGTTGGGCGCGTTCCTTCCGTTCGCAATGGCCCCCGTGCTCTTGATCTTGATATCATCCTATGTGGTGCCGATGCGATAGACACACGATCCCCTGACGAACGAGATACTCTCGAAAACTTGGCGGGGCAACTTGTAGTTCCTCATCCACGGTTAGCTGAGAGAGAATTTGTGTTACGACCTTTGAACGAGTGCGTTACCTATTCACACCTTCGATTTTTTCATTTTAAAGTACACTCTATAGCATGATTCCCGACTTCGTTCACCCGTCTTTACAAAAAACCATTGCACAGCTTCTCAACTCACTCATAGAAGAAGATCCTTCTATGCGGCGTGTTGTACCTTTCCCGCGATATCCTGTTCCAAAGGATCAGACGTGGCCCTATCCTGAAGTAACTGTCGTTCCCCCAACCCTCACCCACTGGACCTATCCGATAGCCGAAAGAAAATCCCCCAAATCACCCGCGAAGCGAAAAACACATCTTATGTCAACTCTCAACGCCACCCCAGATTCCTTTTCTGACGGGGCAACCCATAACACCCTGGTGACAGCTATGACATATGCTCGAGAATCTGTGGACGCTGGTGCGTCTATCATTGACATTGGCGGGTATTCAACGAAGCCTGGAGCTGTTTTTGTTTCGACTGAAGAAGAGACCAATCGCATAGTCCCTATCGTCGCGACCATCCGAAGTCTAAACACTGATGTGTCTGAGTTGGATCGCCGTCTGGGAGAAACCCTCATCAGCATCGATACTTTCCGATGGGAGGTGGCACAGGCGTCCATAATTGCAGGGGCCAACTGCATTAATGACGTCTACGCATTTACTGGGCGTGAAGATGTATGGCCGCTCACAGACCCTGCAGCAGTACAGCGTGCTGAAGATTCGATGGCGGGTATGAAGCGTATTGCGCGGGATTATGCCGTTCCTGCAGTCCTGATGCATTCGCGTGGGGATGCTGGGAAGAATAAAGGCTACGGTCAGTACGGTACTGAGCCAGGTGCGGTCATTCGTGGGGTGCAAGAAGAGCTTGGGGAGAAGATTGAGCGTGTTATCAAGGGACGTGGGGGCGTGCGACGATGGATGGTCATTGTTGACCCTGGTGTTGGGTTTAGCAAGAGTGTCGAGGGCAATTTGGAAGTTTTGAGGGATGGTGCAAGCATAGTGGCAGACGTTAAAGTTAATGGGAGTTCGTAACTTCCTTTGCCTTGTTTATATTTCAAGTTTAACCTTGTTTTCAGAACGAAACCCCCTCCGAGGTTACTCGCAGCTAGTAGGGACCTCACGCAAGTCGTTCCTTGGAATAATTCTCGCACAAGGAGAAAGGGGCCGCGAAACAAAACCGAAGGAACGCACATGGGCAACTGCAACGGGTGTTGTGTGTGCAATCCAGCAGGGGGCGCTAGTCGTTCGGGTTCATGACACTAAGGAGATGGCCGATGCTGTCGCCATCGCTGATGAACTGTGGAGGTAATGATAGATATATCAATCGACTTGGAGACTGGACGCAACGCAATCGATCTTCACTATTTCAGCATAAAGGAGCGAAATCCGAACAAGTCAGTTAGCAGCCAGCTTCGTAGATACGGGTATAACTACAAGTACATCCCATGTATAACCAGAACAATTATGATAATTACCATCGTCAAACAATCATGCCATTCGCATTGCTTCGTTCTCCTCTAAATTCGGGAGTTTTTAATAAACCATCCAATACATGACGAAACTAGAGAGCATGCGAGCGAGACCACTGGTAAAAGTTCAGCTTTCACTAATGCCAATAAGGGAGAATTAGGAACATACGATATGCATGCTTTAGACCTGAAACATAGCAACTAACTACAATTTCCCGTATGCGACCTTCAAGATGCGCAATGTAACCCGTGTCAGACATGACACGTTTGATCACCTACGTATTGCAATCAGTCGCGTCAGACGTGAAAATGAAGTATGGTTTACCTCTTCAGTATCTGGTCCACGAAGGTTATTTCGGAGCTGGCGTTGGAACTCGAGCCCTAGAACTGCATTGGTTGTCGTGACCCCAACTGTCATGCCAAAACTCCACAACAGCATAAATCCAGATGTGGCCATGGCCACCTCTTCAGGCGGCAGCAGAGCAGTCATGGCTACAAATGCGGCGGCGGCGGCAATCCCCGTGCCCATACCGCCAGGTATGATGTACAGAGACTCCCAAAATCCTGTGCTTCCGTTCCAGCGCAGATAGAGCAAAATGTATGTGACAGACGCAACCAAACCGGCGGCAATAAGCAGTATTTTATAGGAACCAGTACGCTTGATAAACATGCCAGCTAGCATTGCACCCACAGTATTTCCGACTACGGCGGGCACAAGATGACCGCCAGCCACAGTGGTGGACACTCTTTGGGTAACTTGGAAGTATAGTGGAATAGAGAACATCATGGACACCTGTGCTGCGACTTGTAGCGTCCCGGCGATGTAACTGGCGGGTACATTGGTACGACGGAGGATGCGCAGATTGAAGATGGGTTCCCGGGCAACATAGGCTTCCACAACCACGAATGCGCCCAACAACGCAGTCCCGCCGCCGCCCATAAGCAGCGTCCACCATGAGCGCCATGGGAAGGTCTTACCGCCCTGATCCAAAAGGGTAATAGCAGACATGATGGCCGTACCTAGAAGGCTGGCTCCCAAAAAGTCAACCTGGCGAAGCCTTGATACGTGATCCTCTGAGTCTCCGGGCTTAATTAGCAGGGCTGGGAGTTTCAAGACAACAAGGAGTGCAGCAAGTGCTACAAGGGGGGCTTGAAGAATAAAGGACCTAGATAGGTTCAGCCGTCAATTCATGCATCGACGAAAACAACTAACCATCTCCATCCGATCGTGTCAGTTAGCCAACCTCCCAATGGCCCTCCGACGCCACGTCCGAGCGTCATAGAGATATTCACATAAGCTCTCCAAATCGCCACGTCGCGTTTGGGAACAATGTCTAAAGAGGTCTTTGTACAATCCCTAAGCAGAATAGAGGACGAGACGTACCAGTAATGATCACCGAGCCGACGGTCATGATACCAGCGCCTCCCATTCCACTGATGGCACGACCTAGAACGACCACCCACATCTGTGATCCAATTCCGCTGTCATATACGTTGAAACCCATCTTATCTGCAGCGATTGGACTGAACCATACCAGATTAAACAACCCAGACCAAAGAGGAAATATGCAACCAAAAGGACTGGCTTGCGGCCGTAGATATCACTCAATTTACCATACTATGCGACTGTCAAAACCATTTCACAGACACTCGTAGCTTCAAACTCACCACAGGTTGTGCTGCGCAGACACCTAGTGTATATCCAGTGGACAGCCAACTCGCGTCACGCAGTCGATTGAATTCAGAGGAAATACGGCCTGTTGCAGCCATGACTAGCGAGGAATCGGCATTCGCAATAAATTCTCCTGTACGTGTCACAATCAGAATCCACCTTTCAGTACAAGGTGCGTCTCGTACCAAGTAAAAGTACAGCGATGATGCTCCCTACTCCCGTCAAGGCCTTGGCTTTGAGTTCAGAATCTGGAAGTAGTGGTGTTTCCTCATCTTGCAGGCTGCTGTGTCCGCTGCGGACATCCTGAGGCTTGAGGACCCCATTTTCGCCCATTGTTGAGTTTACAGCTATCCTCACGACGTGGAATTTCTTTTCTAGGTCATAAAGAGCGCCCATCAGAACCCCTTCCAACAGGGTTATTCTGACGAGCGCATTGCGTTATCATGCCGAATATCTTGATATGCCGAATAGGTGAGCTTAGGATGTTCTCATCGCAATGGCAAAGTGCGCCGGAGCACGCCATGGTCGGCAGTGAACAGGTACTTTTTAGTGTGCGACGATGTTCCTTGATCGCCATTCCCACTATAGATGGCATCATCGCAGCCCTAAGCGAGGCTCAGTTTCCCATCGTTCTCCAAAACAACGCATTTAAGTATGATTTGAGGGGTGCCATACATAGGTAAGCTTCGACCCTTTCGCTCGCCCATCTAGGTTATTGTCATGAAGCTAATTGCCACTATCGCTACCCTGGTCGCGGTCACGGAGGGTGTTGCGGTGGCCGGAACCAATGGGCAGTCCGTCCTGCAATCCATCCTGAGGCCCAGCAAAACACAACCACCTCCGAGTCGCCGACAACCCAATATCCTATTCATTATCACGGATGACCAAGACCTTGAACTAGATTCACTTTCTTATACCCCTTTAACTTCGAAGCATCTTCGCGACAAAGGCACCTTTTTCCGCAATCACTTTGTGACCACGGCGCTGTGCTGCCCTTCGCGAGTCAGCTTATGGACGGGGAGACAGGCACATAATACGAACGTAACGGATGTTAGTCCGCCATATGGCAAGTGGCCGCTGAGAGTTGAAGTTGACGCCGCCGGACGAGCTAACTAATCGCATTCAGGCGGATACCCTAAATTTGTCGATCGCGGGTTTAACGAAAACTTCTTGCCAATTTGGCTCCAGGAGGCTGGATACGACACCTATTATACGGGCAAGCTCTTCAATGCGCACACGGTGGAGAACTATCATACCCCGTTTGTAAATGGGTTCAATGGCTCTGATTTCCTGCTGGACCCGTACACCTACTCTTACCTCAATGCCACCTACCAGCGCAACAGAGATCCTCCAGTCAGTTATGAGGGACAGCACACGATCGATATAATGACGGGGAAGGCACTGGGTTTCCTAGATGATGCGCTGAAGGGAGATCGACCGTTCTTCATCGCGGTGGCACCCATAGCTCCCCATTCAGACGTTGATCCAAATGGCATATTGGGTGGGACGATTACCATGTCCGCACCGATTCCTTTAGAACGCCATCAGCATTTATTCAAGGGCGTTAAAGTGCCTCGCACAAAGCACTTCAACCCAGACGAAGTAAGTATAGAACCTATCAACCCTCAGTTAGCTCTAACAACACACCAGCCTAGCGGAGTCAACTGGATCCGGGATCTCCCACAACAGAATCAGTCTGTGGTCGACTATGGTGACCATTTTTACCGGGCTCGCCTGCGCGCTTTACAGGGCGTAGACGAACTAGTGGATTCGCTTGTCCGTCGTCTCGAACAGAGCAACGAACTCGACAACACCTACATTTTTTACACGTCGGACAACGGATTCCACATCGGCCAGCACCGCTTACCGCCTGGGAAGACGTGTGGGTTTGAGGAAGACATCCGCGTGCCTCTCTTAGTCCGTGGTCCTGGCGTTCTGGAAGGACATGTCCAAGACGCCGTGACCACTCACATCGATTTGGCGCCAACAATCTTCGATTTGGCCGGAATTCCTGCCCGCCAGGATTTCGATGGCACTGCGATTCCACTGACGCCCGACTTCACTGGAGCACGTCATGAGCATGTGACGGTAGAATATTGGGGGGTTGGATTTGGGGAAGGAACTTTTGGTGGCGTTGGTGAGTCCTGAAATAAAATGGTAGGATGACACTGAAGATTACTTACTGGTGCAGCGCCTGGAGGGTTGCCTATGTTCGCGAACAACACCTATAAGTCAGTTCGCCTGCTAGGCGAGGGCTACAACTTGTACTACTCTGTTTGGTGCAATAACGAACACGAGCTGTACGACCTCTCTGTAAGTCGGCCTCTTTTGGGTAGCATGCAGGAATATGACTGACATTATCTGACAGACGGATCCGTATCAGCTGCACAATTTGTATCCAGCAGCTTATTCAAGTTCTAATCAAGAGAGGCCTCTCATTCTTGGACGAAGTATATCGCAGGCCATTACACGCCTTGATGCCCTTCTTCTGGTCCTGAAGTCGTGTCAGGGAGTTACTTGTGTCGAACCATGGAACGTTCTCCAGCCAGAGGGAACTGTTCGGAGTCTTCGAGATGCTCTAGATCGCCAATATGATCAGTTTTATGGCGGACAACCTCAGGTATCATTCGACTGGTGTGCACCAGGGTATATTATCGAGGCTGAAGGGCCTCAGGTGCCAATGACAAGTCGGCATGGTGCGTCTTGGGATGTTTGGGTGTAGCAGAAACGGTATATATACTCCTTGGATTAGGTAGAAAGGTACGATAAAAATTACGAATTACGACGTTGAAGAACTACATTCAATGATAAAACTGAGTTGAATGGAATGAGAATCTATTGAACCTGGGTAAGGCGGGCACGTGCAAGTTCTAAACGGGTTTATCACTGCGGCGCTAATGCTTTCTTCTCCTGCTGAATACTTATATTGTGCTGAGCGCAGAGAGAAATCAACCAAAAGATAGCGTAACTCTCATTCGATCCCTGACACCCTGTCGAACGTTGATCACACCGCAAGAATCGGTAAGTTCACTTGTTGGCCTTCGACTAAAGCTGACTTTCGTCAAACCATCGACCCTGATTTAATTGCGCCATATACCCCTTCTTTGTCGCAACATCCCGCGTAAGGCAGAAATCCATCTCTTGGTGACTTTCGAGTTCTCACGGATTACTGCCATAATTGCGCCATACCTATGTTACTTCCTGGCTGCGTCACGACATAGGCTGCGTCACGACATCGCCAAGGCACATTGCAGAGATGTTCGGAATCTATCCTAATCAATCTATTACATATTCTACGTATATGCGCCAGTCTCTTTTTACGTATAAGAATGCCAACCGGTGACACATATATTCAGACGTGCAGTTATAATCCATCAAGAACTGGGGCTTAAACTACTCATGGCTATCGCGACAAGACCAGCTTCCTTCGACGACAAGGTCTCTGACCAGGATCTCTTTGCGGAAAAGACTGCGTTTGACGAAAAGGTGATCGACGCGCCGCCCAGCGAACTCGACCAAGACATGATTGTCAAAGATTGGGATGCCGCTGAAGAGGCTAGCGTCCGACGCAAGTAAGTACAGAACATTGCAATAATCATCACGAGTCCGACAGCTGACTGACTGCTTTGACTATAGACTTGACTTCATACTCCTTCCCATTCTTGCTCTCGCCTTTTTCTCGTTGCAGATGGAACGAGGAAACATTAGCGCCGTCTTGACCTCGACGATTACAAAGGACCTCAATATCAATACGAATCAAATCAATGTCGGCACACAGCTCTTGTCTGCAGGCATCGTTCTCTCTGAGATCCCATCAAACATCATCCTCCAGCGCATTGGGCCCCGTGTCTGGCTGTCGGGCCAGCTTTTCGCCTGGGGATTAGTTGCTACCTTCCAGGCCTTCATTCGATCATACCCGGCCTTCCTGATCACTCGACTCCTGTTGGGACTGTGTGAGGGCGGTTTTATTCCAGGTGAGTTGACGATCTTGCTTGTGTTGTGAGAGGCTCAAGTTTGGCGATTAGGCGCACTCTATTATTTGTCTACCTGGTACAAGAAGGATGAGACTAGTTCCCGCATAACTTTGTTTTTCTATGGACAGATGCTTGCGTCAGCTACTTCCAGTCTAATCTCGGCAGGTCTACTGGATTTGTCTGGACTAAGGGGCTTAGAGGGATGGCGATGGATTTTCTTAGGTAAGTTTCCTTCATCTAGTTCTAGAGGATTATCCTAAGCTCAATACTTGTAGTCGAGGGTCTAATGACGCTCTTTATCGGGATTTTCTTTACCCTCCTCATTCCTCCCAAGGCGGGAGACGGTCATGCTTTGATTGGCATGGGTCGCTGGAGCTACTTCACTGAGTGGGAATCCCACATTATCCGTAGTCGCGTACTGCTCGATGATCCTCTTAAAGCACGGGGCCATATCCAGATCTCGCGTTCTGATATTTGGAAGGCACTCAAGCAGCCGCGGATCCTCCAACATGCGTTTCTGACTCTTGTTGCTATGTCAGGCTTGCAAGGCTTGGCTCTATATACTCCGAGTATGATCAAGTCTCTAGGATTCAGTGCTTCTCGTGCCAACATCTTAGCATCCGTCTCTGTCTACGGCGGCATAGTTTGGGTGACGATTCTGGCCTTTGCTGCGTACGTTACCGCCCAGTATCTCGCGCTAAAAACTTGCTAACTCTGATGGCAGAGATTATACTGGCCACCGTGGACTATTCGTGCTTATATCAATTACATGGAATGTTATTTGCTACGCTGTTCTGCGAGTTACGCCCTCCACTGTGTCTAAATGGCACCGATACGGAGTTCTTACTGTAACCAACATCTCCTCTGCCAGCATGCAGTATGTCTAATTTGATGCTGCTCAAATTCGTTAACTTGACTGACGTTGCGCTAGTATCCTCAACGTGGGCTGGCTTTCTACTTACTGCCGTACGCCCCAAGAGCGAAGCGTCGCTATGGCGTGAGTTCTCGATTTTCTGACGTTGCGTATGTGAGATACTGACTCTACTGCAGGCTAATCATAATGGGTGCGAACTGCTCTGGGATCTCCGGCTCCCAGATATTCAGAGCGTCTGATGCTCCAAAGTACTTGCGTGGCCTGACGGCGATCACTGCATTGGCCGGAGCCTCGTGGGTGCTGGCGTTCGCTCTTTGCGTGCAGTATTACATCAAGGATAGGAAAGTGGGGGCAAAAAAGAACGAATCAAAAACACTCGATGATTAACTTCGGACGCTATGGGTTTTATGGTGATTGTACAATAGAGATACCCGTGGAAATAAATGTAGATAGAATAGGGCAAGTAGAGGAACACTAGCAAATAGGATGTCGCACGAGATAGAATACACTCGAAGATTACAGTGGCGTACGAGCCTTTGATGCGCAAAACCTGATTATCTGGACGCTGTCGTTTTCTACCCATGTAAGAATGATCGTCGTTGAAGGATATTCGACCAAGCAATGTCAAGGTAGGGCAGGAAAATATCCGCTGTAATAGGCTGAGTGGTTTGTTTACGGTCATCGCTATCTGATACTAGGGAGGCTGGGATGTGAAGAGCGTTTCTGTCTACCAGTGCTAATGTTTCTCCCACCACAGCGATGGCCAAAAATATCGTCGTCCGGCGACATACATTGGTCCACCGCCTCCGCGTGCACCTTTGCTCCAATTCCAGGATATTCCACGTTGCTCTCCCTCCCTCCAATATCATCATGCTCATCATCACATACAGTACACCCTTTCGTGACCATATCGCTGGAGAGCTGCCCTCGTATCGCAAAAACCTCCATCTTTAACTTGATCTTGGCCCTCTTCAATGCCTCAATAGCGCGTTCCAGACCTTCACGTCTCAATTGAAGTTCCAGGGCAGTGAAGTGCACCTGCAGGTTTGCAGAGCGGGGGGCCAGGAGAAGGTCCAAAGCTGTTGAAGGTGGAGACGATGAATACGGACTCAGGGACAGGAAGACGGAGCCTCCCGTGACTCGGAGTGGGATGGTCTCCTCAAGAGCTGAAGAGGCAGGGGGATTTGAGGGTTGTCGCGAGCTAACTGCCTTGACCCTGAACAGACTGGCTGGTGAGCTGACCAGTGTTACCGTTTCTGAATCTGTGAGCTAAGGCGGGCTAACGGCGGGTGAGGGAAGGATGGACGACAGTGTCTCGGCGATCGACCAAGCGAAGCGTCGTGGGATGGATGGGTTGTCGGCAGGTAAGGCTGGAAACTCCGGCTCTAGCTCTGTTCGGGCGGACTCCAATGTAGGTGTGGTCTCAATCGCCGAATCCTTGTAGGTCTTCAGATTTGCCGTGTCCATTGCAGCCTGCGTGTAGCTCCGCGTGAAGAGCATTGGCGGGACGTAAATGCTTCGGTTGGGAACCACACACTCTATTGCAATCTCGACATCCGGCTCGATGTAAGGGTGACCCGCGGGCAACGGGTGAGAAGTCACTGAGGTTGTTTATTAGAGGATGTAGTTATATCACATACTTACATGCTAAACATACCTTTCTGCCCGTATGGCTGGCACCGAGAACAATGCGTGCCCAAGGAGATGAACGCCTTGAACAGGTTTGTTCCTCTCTGGACGATTGGTCCCGACCACCACGTTAAGACGTTGAGCGTCTTTGCGTCGCTGCAACCTCTGGGGACGAGTGTGTGCTCGCGCGGGGTGAGCGCTTCGAGGCAAGGAACAACGAGCTCGGGCAAGACCATGAACACGGGCCTATAGGCACCGAGAGCGACAAGAGTATATGGTTTTGTGAAAATGACTGAGGCAGACATGATAACGAACAGATGCAGAAAGATCTACCCTCAGGGCTTTTGTAGCCAGAATGTCTTGGATTGATCGCTCAGTATCATATGCAAGTCTTTCGCAATCGAGCGGCTGACAGTACCAGGAAGAGGACGCGCGTTGTTTGGAAGGTGACCAGCGATAATGATAACTAGAACTGGTACTTTACCAATCGATTGAAATTAAAGCCGCCCGGGCCAGTTGAACTGGTAATATTGGTACCGCTGGACCTCACTATTATTACCGGATTACATCACGAAGACACAGAGAGAGCCACATCTTCTATAGGAATGAGAATGAAGTATGATCGATGGCAACAGAAGGGACTGATTATAACCAGGTATATGACGTCAGGAAGTGAGTGTTAACGCGAGGAAGAGCAATGTCAATGGTTTGCAGGTGCCCATTTATCCAAAGAATAAAATGAAAGTGAGAAATCCTGCGAGCAAAGTGACAAGAGGCAAGAATGGCGAGTTTGCCAGTCCAGCATTGGGCGAGCTAGAACTTGCACCCCCAGTGTTAGAAGAACTGGTAGAATTGGCTCCAGAAACGTTGGGAGAAGGGCTCGAACTGGCGCCAGCAATGTTGAAGGAAGGGCTAATACTGACGCCACCCGTGCTAGATGGAGTGCTGAAAGTTGCACTACTAATGTCGGGGGTTGGGAGAGCAGTTGCGATACCAGCTACCCCACCGGTCACCGGACCACCAGTCTCCTACGAGACAATCAAATAAAATCCAAACTGCATAGAGTGAAGGCATACGGTCACTTCTAAGTTCCCTATTTTTTTGGCGGCAGCCAAAAATGCATCAAAGGTATTTCCTGTAACGGGCGCGTTGATGGCTCCCACCATTCCCATACCACAGTGGAGAACCTTTTTAAAAGGGTTATGAAGGCTATATAGGATTGAATACGTTATCTACCTGCTTGCAGTGGAACCAGATGGCTACAGAATAATTAGCAAAGCTGGCGGATAACTCATCAATAAGGCAACGCACGTTGAGAGTCGTCTATAATTGTGATACTAAAGGTAACAGCACTCTGCAGCTCAGAGTCGAACCCAGTGGAGCTGTTACCTGTCGCTGCAAGATATGTACACGGTTCCGCAAAGGAAGATTGGGTCACGGAGTGATCCAAACCGTTACTAGACCAACCTCCGTCAGTTTTAAAATCATGGATAAGGGACAACACCGACTTAGGAAAATAGAAAGTGACCTGGGTGCCATTCGGCGCGCTGAAGTTGGATGGATGGAATGTAAATGTCTCTTGGAAAGCTACGTCCACCTGGAAACTTTTGAGCAATCTACATGAAAGTATAGGAAGAAAACCAAACATTTATTTGGCCTGGGGTGTTTGGTGGAGCGCTAGGCACAGTACCCATGACAGCAGATGTAGGAGACGCCTGAGGAGGAGGCCCATATTGCGCAACTGCAACAATAGGAAGTATGCCGGCGACGACCGCAATAATGCCAAACATGAGTGAGCAGTGGACACGAGATGTGGGGGGTTCAAGTTGATCTGGTGGCACGCCATAAAAAAAGTGAGGATTTTTAAGGCCTAGAAAAAATAGAATGACAGTCTCAATTGGATGAGGTGTCAGTCAAGCTAAAGGCGCATAAAATGATTTCAAAGTCTCCAAAGAGGTCTTTGTTTCTCACTAGGGTTATTTAGGTAACCATGAGTGACGGCAATGTCAAGGTCACCAAATGCTGATTGTTAATGACTTCCAATTCGATGCAAAGGTTCCCCACGGCAGCACTGTCACGCTGCAAAATTACCTCGGCTCCTGAATGGTATGCAGTGAAGAGGCATATATCAGTGCTTCGATAATCCATCATGGAGACGGAGAGCGATGAGCGGTCGTATCAGGAGCTGAAGCGTTGATCGGGAGGCAGAAATTTCTAATCCAGTATGATAGCTTCGATGCTGTATTTGGAATAAATGTCGTCCAGGTGTGAGAAGCCCAAGCTGTATATATCCAAGTTGGCCGCTTTCTATTACTTGTCACGAATAAGTGGAATCCAAGTCGCTTCGTAATTCAGCCAAGTTGACTTTATCTCGCCTGCGGCTTCTGAATATGCAGTAACATGCGGTCCTGCAATTTGGGTTAATTAAAAGTGTCGTTGTGTCCTGCCCTGGGAAAGAGGAGACAAAATAATCCTGAAACGACATCGAGGCCGTCAATTGATATCTTTGAAGATCGTATAAACCACATACTCAGCAGCATTGTTCGAAACAGTTTGACGAAGAGGCGCAGGCCTTTCTGTTCGTATATACATCTCACGCAGCAAAGATGTTGAAGGCCAAATCTTTTCAGTCGCGTCAATCATCAATTGGAACTTTAATCTCTTGAAGAAGAGACTTTCTACAGACAGAGCGACCTCGATGGCACTAGTATAGGTACACTCCTGAGTATGCAAATTCGGATTATTGTTCAACTCACGGATAATAAGAAGACAGGAAGAGCTTATTGTTCTGAGATGATATAAAAACGCTGCTAGCCTTGAACACTGAGTGAGCACTAGTAGCCCTACCCAAGCATGGTAGAAGGCTCATAAACCCTGTTTTTTTCTTCATTCGAAGACCACACGTCGGTCTGCCTCCACAAATGGCGTCCATGGTGGGTTGTGTCGTAGGATGACAATGGGATCTAAAAATAGGCTTATCATGTATGACGTCGGAAGCGCATCATAGACATTCGCTGAGTATTTAAGAGCGCGTCCCCAATCCTAATCCCTTCATTGACTCCAATGTCTCTTCCACCTGCAAAGAGAGAGATTAGCGCACACCCTGCACCGGGCACCGTTGTCGATCCTGTTAACCGCGCCGCCAGGGACGCCGACGTAGATCGTAAGGTGTGTACAGTCTATCGTTCAATGAGCCGTGCTCACACGTTCATTTAGCTCCGGTTCTATGGAATCATAGAGGCGCTTCGCATGGGGCGCCTGCCCACGAATAAACAAATCGACCACGCGTTGTCATACATATCTGACCACGCATTGAAGTACCCTACTGCTCCAGCCGCCCCAATCGCTCGGGCAGAAGGAGAGCGCTATGAGGAGGGAAGAGCAGAGAATAGAGAGGAGCTTTCCAGAGATGGGAAAAAGGTCATGGATGACTTGAGGGAGATTGTGGGCACGTTAAAAAAGATGTTGCATAGGAAGAATCAAGATGAATTGTTCCAGGAATTTATATGGCGTACGAGGGATTTGGGTGGAGATGAACGCGTTGGCGCAAAGATGAAGGAGAAGGAGGGGAGGGAGGGTATGAGAGAGGATATAAAGGCTACTGGTGCTGCTGCAGAGGAGGCAGAAAAAAGGGAATCAGATAACCAACAAGGTGCGTCCACATCGTGACCACTGAAATTCTTCTCATTTAAGCTAACAAAAATGTAGCAATCCGTCACCTACGCACGCTCCTCTCCCTTGTTCTTACCAACTCTGAAGTGCGCAAGCTCTTTTCCGATGTCTCTGTTATGGGACGCGACCTGCTTGCACGTGGGATGACCAAAGCCGTGTCACACATCGCACCAGGGGCTGAGGAATTGAAGCACGTGGATGAGCCTGCATCTGGGGAGGAGTTCGTCACTGACCAACCAGGCGAGCAGAGGTTGGAGGCACGTGTCCCCGGTACAAATGTCAATGTGGCGGAGGGAGAGCAGCCGGGGAACATTAGAGCTGAGAAAAAGATGGATGATATCGATTCTGGGATGGGAGAGCGAGGGGATCGTGGTACGAGCGCCATAGGTAATACCGATACGGGTGAAACAACTTCGCGCGAAATGGGTATCGGCCAAATGCGCCAAGGAAAACACGCGGTACAAGAAGAAGCCCATAAGGCAAAGGAAGGCGCAGTTGGTGCCATGGTCGGAGATGACACGCGGGACCCAATTAGTGCGGGCGTGGAGAGCGCGGACACCGAACGCCTCGAGAGAACTGCGCGGGGCGTCATGGGAGACCAACCTGTTGACCGAACAAAGGAAAGTGTTGGCGCTGCGAAGGAGAAAGATAGAGATATTAAGGAAGGGAATGTTGATGAAGCGGAGGTTGTGCAGAAGAAGCAGGGATTTATGGAGCGCATGAGAGGGATGCGGGTACAGATCTGTCTTTCCTCCTCCAACGTATTGGCTTACGGGAATGCGGGACATAGGACACAATCAACGAGCGCACGGCACAGGATGAGCGTGTTGAGCGCGGGAAGAAGTTCTTGACAGAGGACTTTTTCCCCCCTGAGCGCCGGGACCAATTTATCTATCGAGGAAAGAAGGTGCATACGGGAAATTTGCTTTTTGGGGCCATGTCAAACCACAGATAATGCACAGGTGATACTCGAATGTCAGAAGCACGATGACTACCAGGAGGCGATCCGGTGGCTGCTTGCCTACATTGGTGGCTGGGCTGCGTATGAGCACGCTCAGGTCAAAGGCCAAGGAAAGCAGGCGAAGGCGTTTACGGAGGTGAGTCATCGTTTCCTTTTTATGACCTTTATTAGTTGATACGGATATGATATTACGCATATATCTGTACCTCATATGCCTTGATCTGCATGTTAATACTTGTTCCACAGGATGAGCACCTCCGCAGCTCCCTGCGTGATTTGCGCACGCTCCTCGAGCGCTTTGCAAATAACGAGAGTATGGACCCCATCCTTGACTCCATCACTGTGCTGAGTGATGACGCGTATCGGGATAACGAGCTGAAGAGGTGGTTTAATGAAGTCAATGACTATGTCCATCAGGTGTGTCTGGGTTTCCTGCTTTCTCGCCTTCTCATTCTCTAAATATCAGGATGCTGATCGGTTGTGTAGGTCCTTCTTGAGCCAGGGTATGTCTTGGATGACGTATGCAACCACCGGGCCAACGAACTGCGTGAGAGTGGGCGCAGGTTTTATGATGGGAAGTATAAAGGCCATTTCAATCGGTTGTTTGATAGTACGGGTGCATGGTTCAATGCCATGGGAGAGGACCCGGTGCGTATCATCGGGCTTGGTGTTCAAGAATCACCACTGAGTCAAGTGTCTTAGATCAACAAGCAGTTTGGCGAGGATTGGGCAGTTCTGACACGCGATTTGTTGTTCGACAGCGAAGGAAACTTGCAGTTCAAGAAAGACTTGTGGAATGATGTTAGGCATGTTCTCCTCCCGCAGATTATCGATAAGGTTTGTTTCCCTGCGATCTTCGTCCACACCTCCTTGATGAGCCTACTACACCAAACAGGTCGGTTACATCCCCATCCCACGCATCGAATATACCGATGAATCGCTTGATCTTGTCGTCGAGAATCTCACGCTTTCCGGACGCAACCTCTTCCCAAACATCATCTCGCTTGAGGCGCACAACTTCATGAAATTCTCACCGTACCGCGTGATCCCTGATGAGGGTCGACACCGATTCACGCTGGGGTTCGGGCAGATGCAGGCGGACATGAGGGATGTCGCGTTCTACTATCGCAAAAAGACGGGGATGGCGAAGATCAAGGATTCTGGAATAGCGGATGTGCTTATTGGAGGTGAGGGCGTTGGTGCAACGGTAGTCCTTACGTCTGCGGGGAAGGACCGGTCTTCGGTATTCAAAGTGCATTCAGTGCATGTCAGCGTGGATTCGCTCAAGTTCAGCATTCGTGATTCGAAGCATGATTTGCTGTACAAGACACTTCGCCCGTTGGCGACGGGGTTGATTAAGAAGCAGATCCAGAAGGCGATTAGGGATGCTATTACGACGGGGTTAGAATATGTTGACGGGCAGCTGGTGAGTGTGAGGGATAAGATGGAGGCGGCGAAGGCAGAGGGGAAGGAAGGTAGAAGGGATAGGGGTTTGAGGGAGGTGGGTATCGTCGTTACACTTCTCATCAATTGTGCTGACCCCTAGTTTCCATTCAATTCTTCGCTTAGATGTTCAAATCTCGCAGAGAAAAAGATGACAGAGAGGTCGCGAGTACCATGACGACGTCAACGAGCCACTCCCAGTTCAAGGTAGTCGCAGACAAGCGGCAATCGATTCTTTCCACTGAGGGGCATCCCGCTGGATGGATCAACAGGACGCAGGAGAAGGCGCAGATGGCGAGAGCAGGAGAAGGGTGGAGGTCGGATGTGTGAGTATCTTTTTCTCTCGTTAGAGTTTGAGCGCTGGAATCGTTTGTAGGTTTGACATGGACTCCAGAAGGCCAGCGGAAGATCCTGTGCATCACCCTACGCAGGCTTCGAATATCCGGGGTTGATGCATAATTTCGGCCAGGAGTGGATGGGGACAAGGGGATGAGGTATCGGTGTACTTGAGTCTTGGGAGGCGACGAGTAATGAAAGCCTTCCTTTGTTATTTTAGTTTAATTACCTGCATTGTTGACTCTTACGACTGTCTTTCGTGTTATCGCAAACTTCGAGTTCTTTACATTGTCAGGACCACGAATGCAAGAATGATTGCCACATACCAGTCACCATGGAGGTGTTCACAGTAGAACGCGGGATGGCAAAACAAGCCATTATTGAATTCCGAAGACGATCAGAATCACCCTACTTATTTGTAAATGCATGCAAACAACGCGCTCTATAACTCGTCTCGTGCCCAAATTTCAGAACACTTAAAAGCTACTACTATAGCAACTGGCTACAAGTTCTCTCCTACAATATCTTTCAAGTTCCTGAGCTTTTCATATAAGAGCTCCTCATAGTCCTGTGCGTCGCTATTCATACTATAGTCCTCTGCCAATTTTCTGCACGCCCTCATCCGGCCTATTCCTACTAAGCAAGCTATCAAATCCCGTGCTCGGTTCCCGTCCGTTTCACCAAGTTCCATAGTACTTGGATGGTCTCTGTTCGTATTCAACGTGACGCAGTCTATAACATGTACCTTTTGTAGTCCTCTCACCATCTCTTCTTGCATCCGAACAAGCTGGAAAAACGGGCCTCTCAAGACAACCTCGTTCTCTTCTGGGAATGGTGACAGTTCATGGATTGGAACTGCACATATTGTAGACACCACGCTTGAAGGGAACCTTTCCCGATAGATTTGGAGTAGTTCTGCCTCCAGTTCCACGATGTGTATCCTCCACAGGAAGAGTCGCTTTTCCGGTTGACTCTCAACCTCCGTTTTTGCAAATAAAATTGCGGTCTCCAGGCTACTAGTGGCAGAAACCAGTGTGAGTGGAACTGCCCAGTAGCGCTCTGCTATTGGTTGTGCAGCGAGTTCCTCGAAAGTCTGTAGCTGCTCATCTGTAGCGGCGAGGGCATGAAAAACGGTCCCTTGGAAATTGTTTGCCTGTGGTGCTATGGCAATATAGTTGAAGAGGTCTACATTTAACAGCTCTTCAAGAAATACAGCTGCATTTCGTTCTTCTTCGTGCTGCGAGCCATGAGCGTTTGTTCGAAGGACCGTGTCGACAAACTTGAAAACCTCTCTGTACCCGTAATTCGAGGTGTAGAGCCGGATTGCACTGAAATGATCGTCCACGATACTCCGAGAGCCTGTCTTTCTATTTCCCCATTCCTTTGCACTGGACAAGAGGCGGTGCAGATCCTCTGCTGCAGGCAAGGGGTTTCCCAATCTCTTCCCTAAAACCATTCTTAATCCTTCCATCAGCATCCCATAGTTCGAAGTCCAATTAGATCGAACGTATGCGACCGATCCACGGACTACAGACATACGTTCAGCCACGCCTTTTCCATGGTAAAATAACTGCGGTTTTGAAGTTACGACCTTCCCAAGCTCGTCAATGTCGAGAATAGAACCCCAATCTCCAAATCGCTGCAGGTGATCAGTCCGATCGTCAGGGCGCGCCGTCTCCATGCTCTGCACTTGCTGTGTACGAGGCGTGCCTGATGAATGACAATGCTACAACGTTTTAACGGACTGTGGAGACGATCGGAGTTAGGTTGATCTATCACAACTGGATGAAGGCAAGTGCTCTTTGGGGTTAGGGAGGGATGATATGCTCTAGAGTCGGCCATATCGAACTTGACTTGATGGAACACAGTAGTTCGCTGCATCATATCATCCTCGCCTGCCATTAATATCATGGATCGTTTTCCTTCATCATCATGGATACCGAAGCCACCTTGGGACAACCTCGACAACTAGATGCTGCAGCCTCGTCAACGCATGCTCATCGTTTTGGAGATTGGGACTCCATGCAGTATCTCTCAATCTTTGGGAGAGACAAACCTCCTCGCTCTCAAACATTCTATAATGCCGAAACCCTCTCGACGCGCATGACTACTTTGCGTCAAGCGATTATTTACGTCCGGGAGAATTGGAGAGACTATCCAGCTCTTATGAACGACCTTCGCTCCTATGTTCATGAGCTCACGGCCGGGGCAGAGACCCAGAGTCAGCCATACCTCACCACCGTTCTTACCAGCCTTAAGACCTGGAACTCAATGCTCAATACTGTTCCAGACGATGAGGACCTAAGTGTCATCCGGCTCTACACGTCAAAGGCCGGATATGATCACATTTTCCGTATCATCAATCAGGCATTCAGGACCGACGACGTTACCGAGCAGATACGACGTGTGCGTTGTGCCGTGTTTCTCATAGAGCTCCTTAACATCGATCTATTTAACTACACCCTGCGCACACCTCGCACGCACAATTTTCAGGCCACCGTATATCGTGGTGTGGTGTTCTCAGATGACCAGCTGCAGGACTTCAAGGACCTTGCAGCCAAGCCTGTTGTGGACAGATATTGGGCGATTCCGCTGGCGATGATGTCAGCGAGCACTGACAGAAATGTTGCCCTCAGAGGATTCGCCCAGCTTGGCAATGCCTTGTCAGATAGCACTGGAACTGCGGGACGCCACCCGTTCCTGTGGAGAATACACGTTATCGGTCTCTTTCCGAAGTACCTCCAGATATACCGGGATAGATTTCCGTCTAGCGTCGTTTCGACGATCTGTGCGGTCCCCATTCGAGACCTCTCAGACTATGCGGATGAGGACGAAGTGTTACTTCGAGGTCCATTCTTTCAACTTATATGCCTACAAGAAGAAGTATTTTCGGAGGGACAGGAGAGGCCGGTGCATGTTATGGACTTGGTTATGCTGAACGCTAATCGAGATCATCCAAGTACAATGCAACTTAGCCAGGAAGACGGGGACAAGGCGAGGCAGCTCTTTGCCTGCTTGGTCGGAATGTGCAGAGCTGAGATATGTAAGGAGTTGGCTGTTTTGTATGGGCTTCAGGATGATGCTGTGCGATACGGAGAGGTGTATTGGGCTGCAAAAGCGAAGTTGGCAAACCTCGATCTTTAGGTTGAATGGCATTTCAGAACTGTTGTTTATCTTTCTCTATCAATCGAAAATATGAGTCGGATTCGAATTGAAAGGAACACTCATTGAACAAAATTAGCTAAAGGATATAACATGTACAGATAGATTCGAAACAAGAGAGCTACAAACAAATTTAGGAGCTTCACGAACCAATAACTATGGTTGTCCACGTCAATCCTTGGCGACAGGCCCGAAACAAGAGAGCTACAAACAAATTTAGGAACTTCACGAACCAATGTTCACGTCAATCCTTGCCGACAGGCCCGAAACAAGAGAGTTACAAACAAATCTAGGAACTTCACGAACCAATAACTATGATTCAAGTCCACGTCAATCCTTAACGACAGGCTCGACGTTATATCCCTGCCAATCCTTGTCATCCTCCCTCCGCTGGCTCAGGGCCCAGATGTAATCACGGACTACCTCTGAGCTGCGCGTAGAGCCGGTGTCTACATGTTGACGAACATACTGCGTATAAGCGATTCCGCCGTTGCAGAAGATTAGCAGGGGTGCACGATACAAACGACCACGGAGATAACGCGCAATATTCTCGCCGGCAGAAACGTTGAAATCATTGTTTATAGCGTTGTTCGAGGCGTTAAAATGGCCGCAACCCTCCTGTTCAACACCTGTTTCGTATCTCGCAGTGTCAGAGATGAAACGAATGCTATCAGCACAATCATTTTCTCTCAAGAAGTCTATTAAAAAAGCATCAGCCTTTGATCAGCCTTCGATATCTGCATCGTGATCAGATGCTATGCTGACCTTCGTTGTCCTCGATCCAGGCCTTAGCCAAGGCTGTAGATGGGAACTGCACAACGCGTACGCCGTGTTCCTCTGCAAATTCCACTTCCTCGACATTGTTTTCTGGCTGATCGTCGATCCAGACCAGTAAAGGAAGCCTGGTGTCTCTTTTCCAAGGCTTGTGGACCGAAACAGTTGATTCTTAAGTAGCAGGTTACTATGATACCCTTCATTAAGCCAATCAACACTTACCAAAGTATCGGAACTTCTCGACTGCCTGTTGGAGCGAATCGTCCCCAACAAAACGCTCTAGAGTCGAAGCATCGACACCACCAATTCTAAATTCATCCAAGCACAGAAAGAGACGTCGGCGAGCTGATTCGCTCAACCAATTTCCGAAACGATAGCGTAGGGCCTCCAAAAACCTATCTCTCCGAGCATAGAGAACCTGAAATAACGGGAATCAGACAATTCATAGCACACAGGACAAGCTAACTCTTACCTTTGCACCGAGGTAATCGCGCCAGAATTCAGATACGTCCTCATTGCGTATGGCGCGAAATGAAAGAGAATCTTCATTTTTGACCATAGAAAAACTGTTTTGAATGAACGATGTTGATGAGAACGAAAAGAGAATAATGGTGAGTTGATGAGAAAGCTGCTCTTCATCACGGACTAGCTGTTGGGATACTCGAGCGGGAACCAAGAAGTCAAAGATAGTGTCGATAGATGCACTGCGATGAGTCCTCCTGAGAGCGGCTATGTGCTCCCTTGTACGACTAAGGATATCTCCAAGTCCTATCAGCGCATTCAAAAGAGAGGGTTCTAGATCAAAATTCGCGGTGTTTTTCTGGAAAGAAACCAAGATAGAATGGATTGTGCTAACAGTCTTTGAGATCTGAGAGAGAGTTTCCTTTTTGTCTCTCATCTGATCAATCCATGTGATGATTGTCACAGCAAGAGAGCAAAGAGATTGAATAGCGGACACTGGGTCCATGGCGGAGGGCGCTCAGCACAGCGAGTCTTTTTACTTTGGTAGCCTGAGCGGAGAAGCCTAGTAGCCTGAAGCCTAGATATCGCACTAAATGTGCTCAAATTTAAGGGGAACAAGGGCATCAGGAAGCTAGTTACGACAGATCCGCCAGCAGTGAATTTTGCTGTGTAGATTTGCGGATGACTCGTACTCGTAGTTATGATGATTGCCAACCCTTGTTGATCCTAGACTCTGATCATTTGACGTCCCTTCCAGGCCCTTGCTTTGCTTTTTACGGTCATGTCTGATTTCACGACTTCTGCACAGCTCGGCAAGAAATGGACCGTCTCGCCCGAATTTGGAGACGCTCTTCTCAACGCCATGCGTCAAAGAAGTAATACAGGCGGACCTCTTCCTCGACTACCTTCGATGCTCCAGCTTCCTTCGCCTGAAATACCCGCAACACCTACTATTTCATCTCCTACCAAACTGGACAGTCCTGATAGACTAAAAATGAAGACACGCGTAGCGATACGTGATCAAAACCCTCATAGATTCCAAGTAGTACCGCTTCGCGAAGTCAACAATTACACTCCCGATCAGAAGTCTTTGCGTGCGCGCCAGCCTCTCCAGCTAACCAAAGGAGGAATATCTCGGGCAAATCTCCATTCAGGGAAGAAGGCACGCCTCAACGAGAATGAATCTCAAGATTGTTCCTTCAGTTCCATCAAACTAGACACGCCAGGGCGAACTACGGTCCTTGCTGAACGGAATAAGAATCTGTGTTCTCTGCCTCTCGTCGAGTTGCCCTTGTCCTTTGATGATAACACCACTCGCGCTCCTGAAGCTTATCTTGATAACAAATCTCCTCCAGCAACTGCCAAACAGCCTAAACAGAAACAATGCTCTGGCATCTCTAAAAGTTCTAATCTAAGCCGCAATACACTCCATGCCAAATCTCCCAGCCTAGGGAATCTCCGCGCAAAGCCGAATTTGGACATTGACCTAGAAGCTCACCCTGTTCCTCGTGTCACCAGCTGCCGCAAGAGAACCAATACACTATCTGCTGATCAAACACACCGTCCAGATCGTGTTACTTCGACCGAGCCGCAGCTGGCTCATGAGGGAAATGTGGGCGGGAAGGACTCTTTGGTGAAGCGGCACGCTATCTACACCCAGTCTCTTTACGTTCCCATTCACGAACGGTCTATTAAATCCTTCGACACCAGCCCTTCAACACAGCCCTTCGAAGACCCATCTCCTTTGCAAACATTTCCCTTTCGATCGTCGGTCCCGATTGCACTCGACAAACGTGAAGGAGTTTCGACCCACAGTACTCTTGGCTTCTTCACATCTAGACCTCCAGGATTGCAGGATAGTAGCTCCAACTCTTTGTCTTCCATGGCTTCAATCTATTCACAAGCAGACGAGTTTACGCGCCCACTAACAATTTGCGCCCTGCCTTCTCAGTTCGATCTCAGCCAGGAGGCAAAATTTGTAGACAATGCCATACCTGTTCGACATCATCCTATCATCTTGAAACTCCTTGCCGAAGTCGACAACGTCATCCAGGAATGGTCGCCTACATAATTTGTTCTCGTTTCGCACCTATTTTGTCGTCATCCGGATTTGTCGTGCATTCACTAGTCTTAATGTACAACCTATCATACCTAGTGGTATAACAACTATCTGGACATACATGCACAGTCAGAATTCCCAAGAGTCATCCGAATTTGAAGATAGCGCAAGCAAGTCAGAATGCAAAAATATATGGCACATGAACAATCCTACTTAAATGAGAAGAGAAGGAAGATAGATGATTAGAAAGTAGTTTTCTTGCCCTCGAAGGCAGCAATGCCACCGCTGCGAACGTTACCACCACCACGGGGTCCGCCACGGCCACCACGTCCGCCACCACGGCCACGTCCACCGTCGAAGCCACCACGTCCACGTCCCCGGTCAAAGCCACCGCGTCCACGTCCACCACGATCGCCATCTCGTCCTCCACCAAATCCACCTCGTCCTCCACCAAATCCACCTCGTCCTCCCCCGCCAGCACCATCTCTAGGTTGCGAGTAATCGAGACGGATAGAGCGGCCCTCAAGTTCTGCTCCATTATGTGCCTCGAACGCCTTCTTGGCACCATCAATATCCTCGAACTCGACGTATCCGAAACCCTTGGGACGGCCAGTGTCCCGATCGGTCGGGAGTCGGACGCTCTTAACTCCGTACTCGTTGAAGAAGGACCAGACGCTGTCCTCGTTGACATCGAAGCTGAGGTTACCGACGAAGAGCGTCGCACTCGGGGAGCTAACCTGGTCACCAAACGCCTTGGCGCGTTTCTCGCGCGACTGCGACTTGTCTGGTTGCGTACTGCGGTCAATGTTAACAGGGCGGCCGTCAATCTCCCTTCCGTTCATTTCGAGCGCCTTCTCAACGGCATCGGCGGTGGCGAAGTGGACGTAACCAAAGCCACGCGACTTGCCAGTCTGTCGGTCCATCTGAACAGTGGCAGACACGACTTCACCACACTCAGCGAACTCAGCCGCGAGCATGTCGTTATCGACATTCCATGAGAGACGACCGACGAAGATAGATTTGCATTCCTCGACGCCGTCAGCAGGTGCAGCCTCGCCATTATCAAGCTTGACCTTCTTAGGTGGTGCAGGGGCATCCTCCTCTGCCTTGCGCTTGCCTGTATGTAATCGATCAATGTGTGAATGGGACTAACACAAACTGTACACATACCTGACTTGGCCGCTGGCTTCGCGGCTTTCGTCGCATCATCCATCTCAACATCGCTGTCGTCTGAAGAATCCTCATCGGAGGAGCTCGTCTCCGGCTTTTTGGCGGCAGACTTGGCTTTAGGTTTCTCCTCGTCGGAAGATGAGGAGTCATCCTCGGACGAAGAATCGTCCTTTTTGGCGGCAGCAGGAGTGGTGGCGGCCTTTTTGGCAGCTGGCTTGTCGCTGTCATCTGAGGAAGAGTCGTCTGAAGACTCATCCTTCTTCGCAGCAGGGGCAGCTTTTTTGGGCTTTTCGTCACTGTCCTCATCTGAAGAGGATTCGTCTGAAGACTCTGCCTTCTTAGCGGCAGGTGCAGCCTTTTTAGCGGACGAAGGTGTAGGAGCAGCTTTCTTCGCAGCAGCCTTTTTAGGTGCGGGCTCTTCATCGCTTGAGGAGTCAGACTCATCAGAGGATTCGGCTTTTTTGGCGGGTGTTGCCTTGACCTGGGAAGCCTTGGGCTTTTCGTCTTCTGATTCAGACGAGGATTCGCTGCTCTCATCCGAAGAAGCTTCCTTGCCCTGAAAAAGACATAGTTCGGCATCCATCTCGTTTAGAATTGAATGCCTACATACCTTGCCGTTCGCTGCAGGTTTAACCTTCTCCTCCTCGCTATCAGAGTCGTCAGACGACTCGTCGCTAGACACGGGCTTCTTGACAGGTTTTGCCGGAGCCTTCTCCTTCTTCTGCATAGAAGGAAATAGGTTAATGACTTGCATGTTCAACAGACAAAAATTCATACCGAGACTTTTGAGACCACTTCTTTTGCCTTTGCTGCAGGCTTTTCGGCAGAGGTCTTCTTGTCTACCTTGGTGGTGACGGCCTTGGCCTTTTTATCGGTTTTTTTATCTGATTTGGCCATTGAGAAGGATGAGGAGGACGGTATGTGGTTCTGATCAATAATTGAAATTTTTGCCAAAAAAGATGTGTTTAGGGCCGGCTATCACGTGCTCGATTCCTTCGATCATATATGCTCAGCCATCCCCGTATCTGTTACAGTGTTACCAGTCTAAGGCTCACTGAACTCTTACTCTCCACCATCACGAACCCGTAATATCTGCAGCCGCTTTTGAGGCATGGAAGACGGCAATTTTGACGTGATCATCATAGGCACAGGCCTTGCGGAATCAATCGCAGCTGCGTAAGCTCATCCTGATGTCATTCTGTATCTATATCTGATACGGTCTGCAAAGCGCCCTCTCAAAGAATGGGTACAAAGTCGCGCATATCGACGAAAACTCTTATTATGGCGGTAATGAAGCATGTCTCTCCCTCGATGAACTTGCGCAATGGGTCGACACCATGGCATCGTCGAACAATCCAAGATACACATCTCTCTCGCGTTCTCCGCAAGTACCCTCTCAACATCGACAATACTCCATCTGTCTTTCTCCTTCTGTGATACCCTCCATTGGACCTGTGATTTCCTGCTTGATTTCTTCGGGTGTCGCCAAATATGGTGGATTTCGACTGCTGGAACGCGTCGGTGTTTATCAGTCTGGCGTCATCAAACACGTACCAGGATCAAAAGAAGATGTATTTAAGAGCAAAGATATAAGTCTCATAGACAAACGTCGCCTAATGCGGTTTCTCAAGTTCGCCACTGGAGACTTTGAGAAGGAGAAGGAGTTTGAAGCCGCGGGAAAATCGACTTTCAGTGATTTTCTGGCCCTGGTGTTTTCTCTCAAAGGCGAACTTCAATCTGCTCTTGTATACGCTCTCGCCTTTTCCTTCATTCCTACCGGTAAGTAATGGCTCTCCATGTCATTTCGTATCTTATAGGAATCATTCTCGCAGAGCCGGCAGTACCGGCACTTCATCGTCTCCGACGATATCTTTTCTCACTTGGGAGATACGGTCCATCGCCATTTCTAGTAGGACACTATGGTGGTACAGGAGAGATCGCACAAGGCTTCTGTCGCGCATCCGCTGTATCTTCAGGGGTTTACATTCTTGGTAGACGCATAACATCGTTATCACATTCTTCAACAAATCGCTCTTCATTGCCTGACGATGAGAGAACACTTCATCGCTTCTCGCTCACTCTGGACGATTTCCCGGAAACGCTAACCTCACATGTTATCATTTCATCCGCTTCTCACCTGCCACCAGATCTTTCTCACTTAGCGAAACACCTCAGTAACGCCACCTCTCCGACATCTTCGTTCTCTATTGCGCGAGGCGTCGTGATTCTTGATAAAGGGATCATATTTCCCGTCGCCCATACGGCCTCAAATGTCGATGATGAAGAAGGGCCTTCGACAAACTCTGCCGATCCGGCAACAGAACTGACGCCACCAACTATGCTTGATGCTGGTGTCATAGTATTTCCACCATCATCTGTTTCTAGTGGATCAACAGAGGTGGCCGCGACCGTTCTGGTTACGGGTGAAGGCACTATGTCCACTCCAAAAGGCAAATGTACGTCATTTTCTATTGGTCGTCTACTTTCCTTATGAAATGCGTTTAGGGATATTATATATCTCCCTCCCGCTTTCGGCGCCTGAGAAGGTGTCAATGTCAGCGGAACAGATTCTGAAACCATATGTCGATGCTACCTTAGCATTGACGGCGGTACCGGCACCCGCGAATTCAACGCCCTCCGAGGTTTCTGCCAGCCCCTCAAGCCAAGCGACTGTATTCCCTTCCCAATCTGACAACGAGTCGCCTGAATCATTATTCGCAGCGTATTACATTGAACACCCCTCCGCTACCTCTTTATCACCGGGAATACCAGATACCCAACCTAAGCCGTATATCGTACCTACACCTCTTGCACCCGCATATGCCCTCCCGGAACTACCGGACGCAGCAGCAACATCTGCGGAAGCTGTGTTCTGGGAAGCTGTCAAGACCCTCCGAAAGGCTGGTATCCCACCCACACAGGATGATGTTGACGAGATTGAAAGTTTTTGGCCACCGACGCATGGAGGCGAAGACTCAGAGGAAGAGGACTGACTTCCTATCAAGGAATGGACTTTGTATCAGTATCATTTGTTTCCAATTTGCAATACACTAACAGGTGGGACATTCACGATGGGGTGGACGCTGATGACATGGGGTTTCCAGTGGGGGTCAAGGCAAGATGGCCGAGCGGTTAAGGCGTGTGACTCAAGCGTAGCTTACCTGCATTCGCGGGTTCTCATCATCGTAAGATGGCGTGGGTTCAAGTCCCACTCTTGTCAGCTTTTTTTGCCTGTTTATTCGACAGGCAGTTGTTCTGTGTAATTGCAAGCAATTCCCAGATTTAGTTGGACCCCCAAAATGTCTGTGGCGCAGTATAAGTGGCGGAATGAGTTAATCAGCCTGCCAATGTCTGGCAGGCAAGATGGCCGAGCGGTTAAGGCGTGTGACTCAAGCGTAGCTTACCTGCATTCGCGGGTTCTCATCATCGTAAGATGGCGTGGGTTCAAGTCCCACTCTTGTCATATGTTTTACTACCTTTTCCTTGCCCATATTGATGTGATCACCCGTAGGAGGGCTGAGTGGAATTAACATATCAATATATTCAATTTTGACAGTGGTGTGCAGGACCCTTATTTCTTTTTCCAGATCACAGTAGTCCTACCTCTCTGATCGCACTAGTCTGATCTGATATCTTCTCTTCATCTTTCCATGAAATACTACTATTGGATTGTGTCCTCCTGGATGACTACTTTGCTGCCCAACTCTGAGTTGCCTGCCATACTTGCCCTTAATAATGCTTTCCTGAGAGCATCCTTGAGAGCATCTCTGCCAATCTCCAAATGCCAATGTCAAGTCTTTGCTGACTCTACTCCTTTCTCATCAACCTTCAGGTCTCTATTGATATTCCAGTCACAATTGGCCTCTCAATGTCACCAATAATATTTCTATCTTTAACCATCTTAGATCGCAAACCTGCTGACAAACCTCATTTTTATCTCAGACAAATGTGGGTCACAAAGCACACAAACTCTACTGGAGATGCAGAAATGTTTACAGAATGTGATGAGGTCCTTGCCGGCAGTCAGGTAGGAACCTGTTAAGTGAAGCTCTTTTTGTTTGACTTTACTCTGGTGTACCTATTCAATAATATTATTGACTTCTAACCATAGCAGCTGCAAGAGGTAATGTGGGTGACAGTTGGTACATGATGGTCATCATGAGAATGTGGGTGTAGTGTGCAAGGGTAGTGGTGTTGTGTGAACTCATTGTATGTAAGTAGTTGGTAGTGGAAACAGCTTGTGGCAGTGATAACATGGCAGTTTGGTCATGGTGAGGATAGTTTCTGGTCATCTAATGCAGATTCCCTTGTTTCCATACCAGTTTCAAGCATTAAAACTACTCAAAAAAAAAAGCAATGACAACTGTGAGATTCGAACTCACGCCCCGAAAGACTAGATTCCATGTCCTGATTCTAGCGCCTTAGACCGCTCGGCCAAGTTGCCCTATAACAAGGGTAATGGTTTTAAAATCAAGTTTGCATTAATTGATCGATCCTTCTCAATTTCGGCCCCATTGAACCCAGCCACATTATTTTGCAACCAAATTATTGTATGTTACATGTATAAAACATGTCGGTACAGTATGGACAAGATACAACTACTTGCAGTGGTTGAGAGAGCGGTTTCCAGGACCGACCGGTATATGCCGAAAGCCCTGACCACTCATTACTTTTGATCCCTTGCTGCTGAGCAGCAGAACCAAAATTTGAGGAGAATAAGGAAAAGCAGTGATATGTACAGGTAGTTTGAGGCTACATGAACTGTGAAAGTGTGTGTCCAAAGTGAATTACTCTTACTGCACCAAGTCGCACAACACCACCAAACATGAGCTGCTTACTGTACCTCAAAGAGTCACGATCAACTTTCTTATGCCTTCCCTGAGGAAGTAAGTATGGTCCCAGGTCCTGCGCCTGATTCTCCTCGATCCTCTCAGTCTCCAGTGCCCTCTGGAATACAAGGGGATTTGGAACTGGAGCTACTAGGTCTCGCAAATGCCCTCTATAACCTAGGCACCACGGTCATTAATGATTCTACGAAAGAGCGGGACAAACCTGGTGGTGGGAAACAGGTAGGGCTACGAGTGTACGTCCCACTCTATTTACGCAAAGTGTCTTTGATACCGAATTGTGTGCAGAAATGAAGTTATCGGTCACCTCGCGACGATTGATGACATGGGGCAGCACATCCCTACTATGATACCAATGCAGATCCTCAGTGAAATTGATAATTCGCGAAATCCAATGCAACTTACACGTGAGCGCCTTGAGCGCGCAGCAACGGAGAATCAGTTCATGAATGGTAAAATTGCTGCCATAGATGTGAGTTTATTTAGCTATCACGTATGATGATGATCCAATTTGTTTTTTCCCTAGTCATATCGCAAATACCTTGACGACGCGCTGGTCCAGAATTTTCCGGAGCTTGAGGCATATTTCCGTGGGGAGGCAGATGAAAGCCAACCAGCCATGATGAATGTCGACAGCACTTCAGCTTCAGAACCCATTATCAATGGGAATGGACATGCCCCATAATGTTGGCGCATTCCTCGTGAATCGTTTGCATTATCTTTTGTTGTCTGAATCCTGATATCAATCCCCTTGGATGGTGGAAGTTTTCCGGACCAGTAGTTTAGCAGGTAATAGACGTGTATAGCTTTGTAAGATGTGTGTGTAATGAAATGAGTGTCAAACGAACAATGGTTGCTATTCCGACCAAACTTGTTCTTAACCTTCCACTACCCCGACACACACCCTCAGGCAGGATCTTCTTATTTACGCTCAACATACCCATCCCATTGCTCTCTTATACTCCTGGACTACCTTGGACTTTAATTACCTTTTCTTGTTTCTGATGGCGGATATTTTACGATCGTACTCAGCCCTCTCAGCCTCATCATCCAAGTCAGAAGTATCAACCGTTCTCCAGTCAATCATCAACAGTGCGTCGAAAAGTGGGCTTATAATCAGTCACTTACAGGACTTTTCTAGCGCCACCTTTTGTGATCGATGCCTCAAGCCGGACAGAGCTCATAAAATATCTGTTGCGAGATCTGAAGGCCCTCTCAATGAACAATGGATCTAAACCTTTATCATCCAAAGGTGTGGATTGACACTACCACGACAATGCTTAACCTGACCCATACTTGGATCAGACGCCGCCCAGGCGCTCTTGGCCGTTAAGGAACTTGGAAAGAACCCCGCTGGTTCAGAATTCATAGCCTCTCCTGAAAACATATCGACTTTATTATCGTTAGCCACCTCATTCAGAGACAATCCGGACGCATCAAGTGAGGCTCTTCGGTCGGTCGCCAACGCACTGTTCCTTGTTGAAAGGGCTCGATCTACTATCCTCGAGAAAGAAGTCGATGGCGGAGTCATCGTCACTACAATGCTCGAGGTACGATGCTTTGTGATTGGAATTTTCCCTTTATTAATCAATTATCTCTATTTCTAGAAAACGTCTTCACCCGACCACATATTCGTCTTGTCACGCATTCTCTTCCTTACAACGGCTTCAAGGCCTCCATTTGTTCAAAATCTTGTCGAGGACAAGTTTAATGGTCGCACCGCAATCGAAATCATCTCTACCAAGCTCGATATCTTAACGGCCGAGATTTTGGCTGGGACGAAGATGGCGAAGGAGGCCATGTCCGATCTCCTCAAATTCGCGTTCAATGTCCTTCTTTATTACCCTAAGATGGTTCGTACTAACCCTCAAACCTCCGAAGCTTACAACTCGGAAGGAGCTCCTGTCCTCGGCGACTTCTGGAGCCCCAAGTTAGACAGGTACGACATCCAATTCATCACTATATATCGAACAGTATTTCCTCACAATATGTTTCAGCTTCCTAGCGCCCGCTCTTCGTGCATTTACATCTATTCCATCTACGTCTCCTAGTCCTATCACTGCACCTCTTACTCACGTTATCCACACCCTAATTTCGATACCCTTCACGTCGGAACTACGCCCGATCTGGTTCGGCACTAATACAATCGCATCTCCCCGCTCCTCTACAAGTAATAGCCCAAAATCACGATCTCAAACGCCCCAGCCTGCGGCTGCCGACAACGACCTGCCCTCATCTCCTGCCTCACCAAGGCCAAGTACCCTCGACCGTGCATTGTCTGTTCTTGCCGCTGGACGACGATCGCTATCTCGGTCTCCTCCAACCACCAACACGACAACCCCCACAAATGTCGTTCAGCGCACATATTACCTCGTCGATACCGCCTTTGCACACTTCTTCCCCGAGGCCGTTGAAGTAGATGATCAGTCAGTGCGAGATCGTGCTAAACGAGACTCGCCGGATAACTCACTCGACGACTTGCTATCGCCCATTGTCGTACTTCTCACTAGGATTTGTGCGGCAGACGAACCATCGAGAATTCGTATCCGGCAGCTGGTCATCCCTGATGACATGGATCGTTCAGCTCCGCTGGAAGGGCGAGCTGACATCCTTGGTCGATGCTTGCGGCTAATGGGTAGCATCTACAACTCCAGATTGAAGGACTCCGTCGGGGAACTACTTTTTGCCATGTGTGACTCAGATGGCAAGTCTCACTCACACCAAATTTTCGTTGCCACCCACTGACATGCCTTGGCACAGCGTCTATTCTCTCCGCTCTCGTCGGTTATGGAAATGTCGCAGGTTTCCTTTATCATAAAGGCGTCCTCAGCGCTCCCGCAGCTCCAAACAGCAGCACATTCACACCCCCTCCTTCGTCAGCATCAATCAACCCAATTACAGGAACGACCAATACTGCGAAACAGGATCTTCCTGAGATGACGGATGAGGAGAAGGAGCGCGAGGCGGAGAAGCTGTTTGTGTTGTTCGACCGCCTGGAAAAGACTGGTGCCCTACCGCCAAGCCAGAATCCGATGCGCAAGGCAATTCAAGAAGGAAAAATCAGCTTGTAGGTCTGTTATGAAGGTCTGTCTATAATGCGAAATATATCTTAATAGTAATAAACATGTTGTCAATATCTATATTCAGTTGACAATTTATGATACACGGGAAAAATATTTGCGTGTGGGAGTAACTGTCGACCATACACCCAATGCAATCATTGCAATGTAGCAGTTTCACCGTTAATGAACCGTGACGCAGACTCGGAGATGGATTCGCAGTTTTCTTGATGTTTTGAAGATCCAAAGTTCGGCATTTTACAGCCGTTGGCTACAACACATGCAATTCTTACCTGGATACGAATGCCCACCGACAGGCTCGGAGCTTAGTACACAGTACCAGCTGGATAGCCTCTTTCATATCGTATATCACGGCTGCGGCGCGTGATGGTGTTGCATATATGCATCAGGTAATCGACCATCCCTACCAAACTTCACAAACCTGGTGTCTCTGTGAGTGGGTTTTATTTGAAATTGAATGGATTCGCCAAGCAAGTACTATCTTCTTAAAAAAAAATCGGTTTCACTGACTGTATTTTCCTTTAGCCCTTCCTTACGAATTATATTCTCGAATTTTCTGCTATTTGGACGTATGCAATCTATGTTTTGTTGCCACAGTCTCATCTTGTCTCCAGTCCGAAGCTGAGCAGTTCCTCTACTCCTGTGTCGATTTGAGCCATCCAAGCACCACTCGAAAGCGAGTGCTTTGCTGGTGCACAACTGTGTCAAAGGTTCAGAGAAAAGCTCTCCTTGTTCATCACCTTAGATTTCCTGCTCGCCTCGACACAAAAGACGGCGACGAAGATAGCATCATTATCTCCGCATTCCTCTCGCTCTCTAACCTCAAACATCTCTCAGTCGTGGGCGGATCTTCCATCTCTCGCTCCTTAAACCCTCTGAATCTCACCCAATGCTCATTTACCCTCCTTTCCTTCTCGGGGAATGCACCAACCTTCAACGTGGAGAACACCCTCGAATTCTTGTCATCGCAACCGAGTATTGAATGTTGGGCTCCAAACCACCCATTTTTGCACGCCTGCTCAGATATTCCGCCCACCATAGTCCCCAACCTCCGACAAACTGCAATTATGTTTCCCGAAAAGCTCGACTTTTTCGTTGGTCGACCTATCGAATCACTAGCTCTCGTTTCTCTAGGTCACCACTTAACGAAGGATGTGGGGATGTCGATTATTCATCGCCTTGAGCTGTTCTCAGAGACGCTACACACACTATTTTGGACGCATTCGTCCTTGGTGGATGACTGGACTGCAGGAAAAATGATTTCCGCAATCGCAAAGGCTGCTCCCGGGCTGAAGTCACTTACGCTGAGCTCATTTAGTGGTGTAGCATCTAATGTGAGCTCGATGTATCACAAAGTTTCAACAACTTTCATCCATTTGACTAACGTCATTTAGGAACGACATCTTATTTCTGCCATCGAAGAACTTCAATCCATCGAAACACTAGTTCTCAACACCGACATGAAGGAACTATACGACCCTACAAGTTCTTCCGACACGGTTGACAACTTGGAACTCACCCTTCTTGAGGCCGCAGATCCAGAGATCTGGAAAAAGCATCTCCTGAATCCTAAACAGTGCCGTAGGGTTGCATCTGAGATTATGAAAGTTTGTCCTGACCTACGACAACTATCATTCCCCGTGAGGGGCTCAAGGAGGGGTATGACTTACCTACGATCTATGACTACGAGTGAAGATGAGCTGGACAAGTTGGCGTTGTTCGATGGGTGGAGAATGATTGAACCAAGCGGATGGTGGACAACATTGATGAGGTAAAGAACGGTACGGGGTAACATCTCATTCGTCTAGTGCCTGTGTCACTGTTGTAGTTATCATAGAGCAACTTCGAGTGAGTTCTCAAACGCGAAAAACCTGAACCATGGATGCCACGTGTACCTATCTAATACATGCTTTGTTGATCTACGAAAAAAGAAGTGAAATGCTATGCGATGCGTGAAGTTGATCATGACTGGTGGTGTATTATATGTAAGGGGTAACATAAGTGCATAAGATGAGACGTTGAACGCAAAACTATAGCTTGCTTGACGATGGAATATGGTACACAGATGACAGACGTTGGATAGGCTGAAGCTTCCGCTTCAAATCCCTTAAAATCGTCGTCTTGGGATGCCAATAACGGAAGGCATCCCTTAGATTTGCAATCTCTTGTGAAAAAAAGTGTGTCACGCGTTCATCTGCGATAACGTCGCGCAACGACCATGGGATCTAATGGGTGTGTAATTCAGTCAATATTCCAGCACAGACTGGCCATTATAAACACACCTCGTAATCGTTCGTTTCCATTGCAGCATTGAAAGGGTCGAGGACAAGTTCTGGACGTTGGGCATCCAGCCCATCATTGGCAAGAAAGAGGTATTTGACTGCCAACCTGGTATCACAATCCAATCCAAGTTAGCCATGAAGTAACGTGGTGCGTTGATGGCAAACCAAATGCGTACATGTATGTAGCAAGTTCCTCGTAGGCAGTCGAGTGACCCACACCGTTCAGAGATCCAGCAGTCGCTTCAGAGAGATGCATCGTTAAACCGGAATCCGAAATTCCGGAATTGAGGATGCGGAGCAGAAGCACGAGAAGATTTGACAAGAAATCTGAGGAGCTGCACAAAGAAATATCAATTAGAAATAAAATCTCAGATGCGGGGAGATGAGACGCACTGGTATGCATCGCCATCGATATACAATGCTCGTAGGATCAGTGGATGTGAAGCAGCCGTGAACAGGCCTGAATAGATAGGGACGACTTGATCGTTGAGGGAAGCAACATAAACCATTTTTGTCTGTAAAAATGTAAAAGTAAGCAATGATCCAATGTGCAGATGGATACATCGACATACACCATGGTCAACGACGTTCCGCAGTGCTGTCACATATTTCTTTGATACCTCGCTTTCCGTGTTCTGTGGTGTGAATTAGTATCATATCAAAATGCAGGGAAAAAAAATAAATTACCTGGAACTCGAACAATTCACGAGCAGCAGCAGTCTCGAAGTACTGACAGGGGAAAAAGGCACGTCAGTACGAATTATCAGTAAAGCACCTCAGAACGTCAAACACACCTGGAAATATGGTTGCAATAAAGAACTGCTACTCAGATACCTCAACGGACCAAGATGTATACCGCACAAGGCCAAGCAACACACCCTCTGTGGCTTCCTAGTCCTCTGACTCTGTTCGTGTCTGACTGTGTCTCCTGAAGCTGAACTGGAGGAAGTCGTTCCAGGTAATGAAAGATTCAGCGGAAACACCTCGGCCGCACTCCTTACGCTCTCCGCAGCACTAAGTATATTAGCAGCGCCATTCATCGAAGCGGACGAAGCAACAGATCCTAAGCGAGCCATATGGATGTGCCTATCTTGGATGAGTCTATCGAGAAGGTGCGTGGATACGACGGAGCCCTGGGAGTGCGTCGCGACAAAGATAGCGTCAGCGGCGTGGAGGTCGTCCATCCATTCTTGGTTTGCTAAGAGGTTTGTATAAAGCCTATAAGTGTGGTGGTGGTAGGTTAGAGGAGGATTTGTGGAGTAGCAGGAGGTACCTACTTTTCGACACGCCCTTCGATCGTGCCTTCGCCCTCTAATGGTGCCTTGGTAATCTTTTCAAGTTTCACGCCGTGCGCCTCCTGGAACTCTTCGAGCGCTTGTACCATCATGTTCACGAATTTCGGACTTGTTCCTGTTGGCTACAATAAAAAGGTTACCAATTTAGCGTGTTTCAAAGGTAAAGGGGAAGAAATACGACAAAAGACAAGGAAAAGAAACTTGACTCACCTCACCAATAACACTCCTCATAACGGCCCCAGGAAACCATCCATGCACGCCAATCACAAATACACGTTTGCACCCTCTCAACACATCTTCAACTTCAACTCCAACTCCAGTCTCACTCTGCTCCTTCTGTTTTCCCTTCCCCTTCCCCAGACCCCAGAACGAAGTCGAAGTAGGTTTGGATGAAGGAGGTGGTAGTGATGAGGGCGGTGGAGAGGGACGAACAACATCAAATGCCCGTGGCAAGTCCTTCCCAAAACTCCTGAATCGCGCATCGCGTTCGCGGGCAAGCTTCTCATATTCACGACGTTGCGTCTTCTCCTGTTCGCTCTCTTCTCGATCCATAACAGCACCCTTGCCGGCACCCTTGGTAGCCTCGCCGTTCCCAGACTCAGAATCAGCAAAGAGAACACCACTGACAAACTTCATTGCGCGACCCACTGCGCCCTTCTCCCCACCAGTACCATCACTGGTTGCGGAGTGAGGCATCTGCGAACGAGGCAGAGTATGGAATGTATCTCCCCAGGTGGGTAGGACAAGGTTCGGTGGGGCGGGTGTGCGGCGTTGGGAGGTAGGTGTTGTACTGCCCGAGCCTGGTTTGCTCTTTGACTTCGACTTTGATGAAGGTGACGGCTTGGGCTCGGGCTTGGATGACGATGGTGGAGGGGCAGATTTGGTGCTGGACGTCGAGGGTGCAGGAGAGGGGGGTTTTGCTGTGGGAGCAGTCGATGCGGAAGCAGCAGCGGCGGAGGGGGTCGTGAACTTGATGGAGTCTGCGATGACGAGTGGGGGAGCCTGTGCTTTCGTGTTGGTGCTGGCGTTGGACTTGATGGGGCCTCCGCCGCGGGACGAGGAGCGCGAGGACGGGGGTGCAGAGTGGGTGGATTTAGATGAAGTGGATTGGGTGAGAGCGGGAGCTGATGTAGGAATGGAGGACATAGGCCTCCTCGCAGGCGACTTGGTAATCTCTTTCGCGTTCACATCAGCATCTCTCCCTCGTTGCATTTGTTCTGGTCCTGTAACGAGGGCAGGCAGGCTCTCCTCGTTCTCATCATCAGGAACATCCATCACTTCCATACCATCCTCGTCTCTATCTGCAAGGTCTGTCTGAGTGCCCTCGGGGGCTGCGGAGATGCGTTTGATGAGAAGGGAACGTGAAGAGAAGAAAGATGCCCAGACGGAACGGTTGGATGATATGGTAGCTTCAATCGGGTTGAGAGACGGAGATGACAGTGAGGTGACAGGTTTCATCTCGGGGGCTGGAGATGAATGCGGAGGAGGTGGAGGTGGTGGAGGTTCCGAGGGTTCGGGTTCAAGAAGAGGTTCAGGATGAGGTTCGAGTGGGGATGATGGAGGGAGTTTCTCGGTCTCGTTGTCTTCATGAGGAGGAGCGAGTGTCACCTCTGATGCTGACCTGTACCAACTCCAAGGAGTGTACCACGTGCTAGAAGTGGAGGGAGGAGGGACAGGTTGGTTTGTCGCTAGGTCTTGAGATTCCTTTAGTGATAAAGATGGAGGTGGGTCTATTGGACTCTCTTCAATCGAGATTGCAGGAGCTTTCGGTGTAGTATTTGCAGTTGGCACTACAACTTCTGTTGTTTCTGGTTCTAGTTCATGTGCTGGTGACGCAGCACGTACAGTACGCGTGGGCGACGGCTCACGGCTTACGGGCTTGGATTCACCTGCAGCTCCAGATGACGAGAGAACGTCATCGGTAGCAGATATGGATGATGATGACGGTGAAGGTGAAGTCCAAACGTAGCTCCACCACCAAGACGACGACGTTGATGGTGATGCCAAAGGAGTCACGGGGGGTTCAGGCATAGAGGCTTCCGGAGCGGCGACGATTATAGATGGAGGTACAAGGGCGGTGTCTTCAGTAGATTGAATAGACTTGGTGTCTTCATTTCCGCTCTCAGGCGCAGGCACATCCGTCGTTTGAGGTTTCGGTGAATCACTAAGCTGGTCAGAGTCTGCAATATTAATACTTGGAGGTTTTGACGAGGGGGCAATAGGAGTGGGTGGTTTAGATACAGGCTGCGGGATGCGCGCTGGGTCAAGGTGGGCTGCGGGAATGTATTGAAGTGAGTATCTCCTACTGAGTAGTATGCATGGCAGACATACCATCCTCTTCCTTCCCATCTAACTCATCCAAAGTAAATGTCCTAGGTGGCATAGGCAACACTGATTTTGCAGGTTTTAAAGGAGAGCCTTGCTCCGGCTCCGCAAACACGAGAGAAAGGCGGGTTGATGGTGTCGAATTCAGGTTCAAGTTGCTACGGCTACGCCAGACTCGTGGCCTTGGCGATGAGCGGACTGTAGATATTATAGATGTAGTGCTGGGCGTCGGCGAGAGCCTGCTGGGCATCAAGACTGCCTTGGGGAATGTGCCCCACAGCAGCAGGCTGTAGTTTGTGCCAAACACGTGAGCGCCTAATTTAAAATGGGTTGGCCTGATACCAGCCTGACCCATTAGGATGATCATCTCAATCTAGCGATATCCAGCAACGCAAACGTGTCTATTAAAATCCTTTGGATAATACTCTCAAGTCCGATGATTTGGAATCTTTCGACCCTATGTAAGCTCAGATCCGATGGAGATACATACACATGGCAGATAGATACTTGGCTACTGAGCAGCGTATCAACCCACACGTTCGCTTAGATATATCAACGTTCTTTCCAAGGCGAGATAATTTTGTACTATGTGAGCTCGAGAATGCACAGGAATATTGTCTTGCATAGTATACTGTCCACATAGTCTCCTGTAGGCCACAGTACAGTATACCAACAGTATACCAAATGTATTGTTCGATTTTGGAGCTAGAGAGACTAGTTAGAGCTAGCGATAAAATTGGCAAGAAATTCTGCGTCTGCGAAGGCTACAATATGTGTACCCAGCCCCGACTTCCACACCAGACCATTTCGACTACAGCTAGTCTCGTTCTGTGTTCAATTAGTCGCTAGTATTACAGAATTATGGTTTGTTTCTGAGAGGTGTCGTGGCCTGCGACCCGGTGAGAAATGCCTTGGGGAAGCGGGCCATGGCATCCATGTTACTATGGGTGATGCAAGAACGGTATGAGAGCTGAACTGCAATTAATGTTGCAACACAGCTGAAGGAGTCGTGAAGTAGTTCAAATTGAGACCAGACGATTCTTTAGCGCAGACTTCTGTATGATAGTAACATGCTACTGGCCAGTTGCAATTGTGCCTTCAATCAACTGCTTAATTACTATGACAGCGTTCTTGGCCTTCTCTAAAGGTCCGCTCCAGCAATTCGTTGAACTGCTTAGGCCGTTGATTATGTATTCCGTGTCCTGTTTCCGTCCATTGGATATACTCCGCTTCTGGCATAGCAGCCTTAATTTCAAGGGAGTGTGTGGGCAAAACGAGATTGTCGTCGTCGCCTGTGAGAATAACAATTTTAGGGATTGAGCTCGAAACATAACGTAGGCGATCAGTGGTGCAGTGGTGCGTCAGTGCAGCTGCCATCTGGGATATATGTCCCATGAACTGTTGAGGTTGAGTGATAGCCGCGCGTCGAATGAACGACTGGCGAAAGGGTGATTATTGATAAGTGCTCAGCAATGTCAATACGAATACTTTGGAAAGGGTGCCCACCTCATGTTGTACTTCGTGGTTTGTCCGACCTGCCGGATCATTCTCTGCTTTCAATTTCAACCACGACATAGGAAAGAGCATTTGCGAAACAACATCAGCTTTTTTCGCCGGATCTGGCGTGAAAATGAGTCTAGTCAGAGATGACAACCCCGCCCACTAGTCGTGAAAACTTGAGCACTTTATAGTGTTTTCAGAGTGATTCACCGCTTACGGGAGGAAAATTGTTCCATGGTCGTCCGCCGGGAGTGGTGACTGCAAGAACGAGGGAAGCTATACGGGAGGGTATCCTAGTCGCAAGTTCTAAGAAGATTGAGCTCACACCGCCACAAGCAACGCCAACATTTTATTTAATGCTGACCTTGCGCAATCATTCCCCCAAGGCTAATACCAACAATATGCAATTCGCGTTCCCTCGTCCAACCAAGGAAGTCAAGTAGGGCGATGGCATCTTCTGCCATTCCAGTGGTGCTGTTAGATACTCCATGTCAATTGATTTCAACCTAACTGTGGCAGTATGACGTGTGGCCTGGCTCACGTATATGGTCCTCGCGGATATCCAGAGTTCCCAACGCCCCGATTGTCAAAGGCTAATACAGTGTGTTCCGTGGACTTTCCAAAATGTGCAATTTGCTGTCCCCAGGAGAACGAACTGGAGTTGAGGCCCATTATTAACACAACTTTGTACTTGGTTCCGCGGCCATGCTGTTCGTAATACAACGAGTGGCTTTCCAGGAGCTCAGAACCTTGGCTGCGAAGCTTGGTGACGGGACAGAGGCCTTTCCGGACACAGGTAGAAGGGTCGAAGGCAGTAGGAAAGTCCAACATGGTGGGAGGAGGAGCAAAGGGCGATCAAAGCATTGATCTCGCTGGGGACCTGGGCAACATGGGCCTGTGATAGTTCAAGTTGATTGTGGAACTACATACAGACCAAAAGGGCGATCACAAATTTACCAAGTATTGATCTCGTTGAGGATCTCCGTATATTGTATTCCAACTTTGTAAATGTAATAATGTTCAGATTTGATACACGAGTAGCGATAAAGATAAGCAAAAAATAACTGAAGGAGAGGAGGATAGTTGGATAATGTCAACCAGATATCAATCAATCGTGGTATAAAAACGGTAATGGAGATGTAGCAGATGAATGATACAGTTGCAGGGTGGCGAATCGTAGATGTGGTGGAACAAGGGGTTATCCAGGATATTAAACTCCAGGGTATCTCATAGAAATGGGCTTGTGTCGGTGTCGTAAAATTAAATGTGATCAGGGTTCAGCCTCCTTCGTCTCGAGCACTGGCTCAGCCTCAGTCTGGGGGGCAACAGGGAGCGCGTCGTCTGTCTTTTTCTCCTCTTCCACAACAGGTTTCTCTTCTTCCTCTGTCGACAATACAGGCGGTACATCGGCCACTGCATCAGGCCCAGCAGACTCTCCATTATCCGATGATGCAATGTCCTCTTCGACAGGATCTGCCGCGGCAGAAAGAGGGGGAGAGATTGGCACCTCTAACTCTGTAACATCGTCTTCTCCGGGGAGAGGCACGGCCTCCGGAGCAATATCAGTCGCAGGCTGATCTGGTTTTGACAGATCGACCTCCTTCACACTCTTGGTAACCTCTTTTACACCTGTGGAATCGACGGGGGTTTCAGGCGCAGGAGAACTGGGTACCTCAGACGCAGTGCGCCCTTCCGGATCTGAACATTCCCCCCTGATCTTCTTCCTCCTCATTGAATAGTCGTCTGCGTCTGCAGTAATATCACGCTCTGTGATGCTGAGACGTCGCTTTTTCCCCTTGGTTGGAGCGTTAGACGTCGCTGGAACGCGAAGATACAAAAAAAATTAGATCGCGATTGTGGGGAAATATTTGGAGCGTGTGCCTACCATCTTCAGCCCATGGTCTGTCAGGACGGGGAATAACAGAATAAGATATTCTGCGAATGAGGTTGAACATTTTGACGCGACTTGATAGTGGGATGAGGAGAAGGTCGAGGTGACAGCAGACAGAGCAGACGCGAACCGTGATCCGGCTGGGGAAATTGTATCTATTTGGCACTTGCTCGGCTAACAAACAACTCACGTGCTGGACGCGTCAATGGGGACAGGGATGCGGAGAAATTCCAGATGGCCAACTTGTTCAGGCTCAGTTGAACGAGGTGAGGCAGAGCGAGACGCGTATACGTAGGATCGTGCAGAGATGGAACAGCCATAGGCCTAGGATTTATCCAGAATTCAGAGAAAATCTCAGGACAGAGAGCATCATAATTGTCGGGAAGATGCGCCGTGGTTCCAGTCTAAAGTTAAGCACATCAACACAAAGGATGTGCGGGAGAGTCATCGCAAGAATGAGATTTAATGAAACGCACGCTGACGCTAGTATATACCGAAATATTGCCGCCACAGTTACAAGTCAAGTCAAGTCAGAAAGTTGTCAGGAGGTGTTTGTTCTGTGACTCGCCTGATCCATGAGTCACAGGCTGTCACATTCAATATTTCAATCTCTGTCGATCTCTTTTCATATCTATACCAACAATGACACTCGATCTCCTCCACTTCATTGATAGCAAAGGCGGAAATGCAGAAGAGATCCGTGAGTCCCAGCGGAAACGTGGTCACTCTGTCGAAATTGTCGACGAGATCATCCAGATGTATGCAGACTGGGTTAAGAGTACGTTTTTTTCTTGATCGGCCATGAATTTTCCATGTATTCATAAGCCGTATCCCAGTGGACTTCGATACAAATGCACTTCGAAAAAAAGTGAACGAAGTGCAGAAGCAGATTGCAACGAAGAGAAAGGTAAGCCATTCCTTTCCTCGCAATAGATAGCAAAGTGATTTTGTGGATCTTGAATTGCAGGCGAAAGAGGCGGCAGACGACCTTGTGGCTGAGAAAAAAGCTATAGACGAGCAAGTTGCAGCTAAGTTGAAGGAGGCCAAGGAATTTGAAATCAAGATGCGACAAAAGGCCGGCACTATTGGAAATATTGTTGGACCCAATGCTCCTGTTAGCCAGACCGAAGTGCGCTTTTATCATCAAAATATGAAATGACTGTCTAACGATATTAGGATGACAATGTCACATTACGAACATGGTATCCTGCCGCCGAGACTGAAGAGCCTGCTGCACGACCGGATATTCTGCCCCATCACGAAGTATTGCTGCGATTAGATGCAATGGACCTAGATCGAGGTATTTTCTCCAGGTGTATCTTGTTAATGTTTATCCTAACACTCTGCCCTCAATTTCTAAGGTGCCAAGATTGCAGGACACAGAGGATATTTCCTTACAAATGACGGCATTGATCTCAACCAAGCATTGATCTCGTACGGGCTGGATTACTTACGGTCGAAAGGTTACAAGAAGATCCAACCCCCATTCTTTATGAACAAGGAGCAGATGGCCAAAACCGCTCAGCTTGACCAGTTCGACGAGGAGCTGTACAAGGTCAAATATTTCTCTTTCGCGTCAGATCACACCTTTCCTCACAGTCAATTCCATAGGTCATCGGTTCTGACGACGAAAAATACCTCATCGCCACCTCTGAACAGCCAATCTCGGCATTCCACTCGGATGAGTGGTTCGAAAGCCCAGAGTCGCAGCTACCCATCAAATACGCAGGTTACTCGACGTGCTTCCGGAAAGAGGCAGGCTCTGCTGGGCGCGACATGTGGGGCATCTTCCGCGTGCACCAGTTTGAGAAGGTCGAGCAGTTTGTGATCACTGACCCCAAATCCAGCTGGGAGATGTTCAACACGATGATCACGAATAGCGAGGGATTCTACCAGAGCCTTGGACTGCGATACCGCGTCGTCGGTATTGTGTCGGGTGCATTGAATCTTGCGGCGGCACAGAAATACGATTTGGAAGCATGGTTCCCATTCCAAAAATCGTACAAGGAGCTCGTGTCTGTTTCGAATTGCACAGATTACCGTAAGTGTCTCCTTTTATACATGCGACGCATTTCTCTAACATCCATTCTGCTTCAGAGGCTAGGAGACTGGAGGTGAGATGTGGAATCAAGTCTAAGGACCAGACGAGGAAGCTGTACGTCCATATGCTGAACGGTACCCTCTGTGCGACGGAACGTGCATTGTGTTGCTTGGTGGAAAACTATCAGACCCCCGAGGTGTGTATCGCGTCGTTTAGGTCGAGGTCGTGTATTGATAGAGATTTCACAGGGTCTCGTCGTTCCTGAGGTATTGCGGCCATATATGCAAGGGCGCGATTTCTTGCCTTTCGTGAAAGAGTTGCCAAAGAATCTCCAGAAGAAGACGGCGGCGTGATGTTTAGACACGGAATAGAATCTATCTTCAACTCTTATTTTACCAAAGAGTGGACTGAAGAAGTGTTGTATAGAATTGCCTGATTGAGGGTTTCCGGCAGAAAGTTTGATGTATGTAGCAGTGTCTTGAGCAGGGTAGAAATTATATTTTGCTAACCACTTCCCATGGCCTTAGGGATGGTTTTTCTTTTATCGTGATGATGATCATCTGGCTTGGAAAAAGAGTTTCATATGATTGGAAAGCTTGCTCCTCTATTGTTTTGGGATCTTTGAAAATGTTAGTGATTAGTGTTGGTAAGTACTGAGTACTGAGGGGTCAACTGGAAGAATGATTCTACATCAGGTCTACATTCCTCCTCTGTTGCAAGCTGGCTGAGTTGGAAGACCAAGACCTCCATCATTTCTGGGCCGAGATTTGATTGTTGCAGTACTGTAGTGGCATTTAGTTGGAAATGAGCTCGGCAATCCGAGTCATCCGCCCAGCGACGTTGGTCGGCCACACGCTGCCCCCGTTATTAATA